>JAULBM010288884.1:0-15920 GCA_032357055.1 Geukensia granosissima | reverse complement strand
GTTATGTCAAAAGGCTTATCATGAAATTATCTGGGCTCCCAATTTTTGTGTTGGGCCCCTGGAAAGTCAAGACTCAGAAGCCCAGCTGGCCCCTAAGTAAAAAAAGTTAAACTTATTCCCTGATACTATAGATCCCCTGGATATGGCTTACAATACATGTTGAAGTGGACTGATCAGGCAAGACCCCTCAGCAAGACCCAGAAAGCCACCCAAGCACCATTCTAGAACACCAGAGGACGTACTTGTTGCTAAAAATATATGAAGAAAAAAAGTTTCTGTGAATTCAAGAGCCATTGGCTTCATGATCGCCCTTGGTTTCATTATGATAATTATGAAGATGCATGGGAATAAAATATTTAAAAAAATTACACAATTTCTTTTATTTAATTTACTGAAATTTTTCGATCTAGTAAATTTTGGATGGTCACTTGCCCAGTGGTTTAGTAGTAAAAAAAGTTCATGTCGCTCACTGTTTGGTGCCCAGTCATCATAATTTTGTTTGTACTTACATGTATGTTTGTCTACTATGAATATTAAACAACTCAAAATGTGTTATGAACATAAATCCTAAATTTACCTGAAAACACACAAGGAAATATTTTTGCACAAAGCAGGAAACAGTATTAAAATTTAATATAAAAATAGATGTGGCACGGGTTTTATTATTAAGTTAATTAATGGACAATGAAAAGCAACTTACAAAGTTACCATATTTCTATATCACAACTGTTAAATTAACAGGTTTTCAAAAAATGAAATGGGTGGGGGATTTTCAGAAATGGAATTTCCTAAAAATTATGTCACATGATATTGCCATGTCGGCCATGTTGAATATATTATGAACAAAAACTTCAGTATTTCGTTTAATAAACATAATGAATTGAGATTGTCACTTGATTAAACGTTGGCATTACCATTATCATGTTGTCAAACAGAAAATCGCTGACATAACTTATAACATTAAATAGTCTAACAATAACACCTCCACGAACTTTTGAGTTTGTCTGTCAGACTATTTATTCGTATAAAACGTTACAAATCCCTCCTTTCAATAAAATATCACATCATTCAAAAATCGAATAATTTGCTGTGTTGCCAAATTTACCTTTCAAATACTTTCTGGCTTACTCTGCGGTCAATGTTACGATTTTACGTTGGACTGAAGTCCGTATTGCAGACAAACATTTTCTAAATTTCTATAAAAAATTCCGAGGTGTTTCGACTAGAGTTTGGGGCTCGATAAGGGAAACTTTTTGTGGAACCACTATCACTAGATCATTAGCGGTGATAAGGTAGTTGGTAAAATATTTGCTAACAATCTAAGCTTACGTTAACTAATGATGACAATAAAAATTTCTTCCTAAGACGGAATCAATTAAATTATCTTTAGTTTTCGATTTTGCGCGCCAAAAATATTTGACATTCGGAATACTCTCATCAGTTTTTGACTTCCTGTTTACCTAGCAACCTACAACATGGCGTTAGAAAATTGGGAAAATGACAATGTTTTCTGATGGAATATACTGTTTATAAACTGATTTATGTTTAAATCTAATGCAGAGCTCTAAATAGCTAACGTTTTTACAAATTTCAATTTCGACAAACTCTGTAATCAACCATGGCGACATCTCATATGCAGATGTCTGACCCAATGTCAACATCAAAATCTATGATGATGACAGAAAAAGTCCCAGAAAAACCGCGAATACCATTAGTAGCTCATGTAATTACAGATGATGACATTGGTTTACTACAGGTAATAAACAATAATGCTGTCTGCAATAAGCTCTGAATTTCTACCAACACTACCTAATTTCACCAAATTAACATAATCCAGGTAGGGTACAACATGTCCAGGGACCTATATTTAGAGGAATCGATAACTTGCAAGTTTTTGTTGAAATCTTGAGAAGCATGAGAATTGAGAGATATTAACTTACAATTTTCAAAATCAAATTTTGCATTAATTATTAAACCAAACTGTTTGAAACTTGTAATAAACTTGCAAAATATATAACCGTATTTGAAAATCATGATGAAATAATAAGAAGATCACCAGTAAAAAAGCAAACTGATAAAAATGCCAATTCTAAGCAAAATGATATGTTGAATTTATTAATGTACATGCAAATATTATCATGTTATGAAATAATGTTAAAAATGTCTATTTGACTGAAAATAATTTTGTTTTTATGCTTACAAGTCTCAATTCTTTACATATTTATATAGATTCTTACATTTTAAGCCGTTGTTTATCATATTTCTACAGTCGAGATAGTTAAAACCTTAAAATTTCGAGGTTTACAGGTCAATGTTTGAAAAAAAAAACAATTTATAAAATTTATGACTGGTGTTACTTTTACATTAAGACCAACAAATTAAAATTAAAATCACTTCAATTGCTTCCTCCACAACTCCTCAAAACAGAATACAAAATTATATTATGCATCAATACATAATCAATTTACAATTTTTAGTTTTGTAAAACCATTTACATAGAAGAACAAAATAATCTGTTCTTTTAAGACGCTTGAAAAACACTAGTCTGTTCCATGTGGACTCACCAAAAAAATTTGGGACTCATGAAAATCTGCTGGGACTCACCATTTTCTAACGTGGTAAGTCCAGGACTCATCAACAAAAATCTTTGTTACTATACATCATTATGCATATAAAACCCCAAATGGCATATATTAACATATGCTAATTGATGTATATGAGAGGCATATCGCAGTTATTCAGAGATTGCTAAATGGAGCAACTTTGTGCATATTAAGATTTGAAATAGACACAATATAAAGCAAGAACTTATTAAATTTTGATTTCTTTTATTGCAGTAGTTGCGCTAAACAGGAATAATATCACTATAGAATTTCATTCTGAAACTTTTAAATAATAAACATGTTTTTGCCTTGGGAGAATCCAATGTTTAACTCTAACCAATATGGAAAGCAAGTGTCACCTTTACAGCTTCTGAATATACATTGGTTTTTTATTTAACTTGAAGAAAACCTTCAATTTGTATGAATTGTTCGAAATCAAAATAATGTAGGTCCTTTTGTGTAATTTCCAAAAATGGATAAATCTTGAGTGGTTATTCGGAATTGAGTTGTCTATGTTTTTTTCAGGGGGCAAAATTACAGCCAATTAATCTGAATAGAGTTGTAAAGCTGTTAACAGATCCCCATTCTGTAAGTATAGAAATACAAGTTTTGTTTGTATTAGTTCTACCGCTGTATCACTATGAGAAATACTGAAAATTTGTGAACATTTCAAAATGTGAAATACTCTTTGAATAATAAGTCTGTTTTAAACAAAATTGAAATTTTTAATTTGAACAGAATTCATTTGAAGTGTCATGGAATTAAACTACAAATGAGTAAGAGTGCACAATCAATTAGTTTGCTGGCCCAGGATTTTCAGACGTACAGATACAGAGATGACTGTGGTGTTTTAAAAACTATTTTGCTCTTACTTAGCATTAATATCTCATAAAAAATCCATAGAAAAAGGAGATGTGGCTTGATTGTCAATTAAAAAGTCATTTATAAATGTACAATTACGTTAACTTAAGATCTTCAACAATATCAAAGGAACAAAGATCCACACAATAAAGCAAGTTTTTAAAGACCTGATAACTATTCAAATCTTAGCAATAAAAAACAAAATATAAAAACATAAAACATGCAACATTAAAACATCACAGGACAAAACACAGACAACCACTGGCTTATAGGTTCCTGGCTTAGGACAGGCACAGACAACCACTGGCTTATAGGTTCCTGGCTTGGGACAGGCAACACAGACAACCACTGGCCTATAGGTTCCTGGCTTGGGACAGGCAACACAGACAACCACTGGCTTATAGGTTCCTGGCTTGGGACAGGCAACACAGACAACCACTGGCTTAAAGGTCCCTGGCTTGGGACAGGCAACACAGACAACCACTGGCTTATAGGTACCTGGCTTGGGACAGGCAACACAGCCAACCACTGGCTTATAGGTCCCTGGCCTGGGACAGGCACATAAAATTTGTTGCATGTTTAATGAATGTTCAACCTTACAAATCCCCTGACATGGGATTTTAATGTGACAAAAGAACATAAAAACGAACCTTAAATACCAACTCTTTATTTGTTGCAACATTTGGAAAGTCAACTAACAAAGAGAAATGCTTGAGATGATTGTTTTACATTTGTGTGAGATTTCCCTTCATTTACCTGAAAACTGAAAATAAAATTTGTTTGGCACATTCAGCACAAAAAATCGGATTACAAACCAGTTTTAAAAAAGGACATGGTGTTTGAGCTTTGCAATTCTAAAGAGAGCCTAGGCGATGCAATAACAATAAATTTACAGGGCATTAGATTATTAGATATTAAATATTATTAAACATGTTATAAAATGACCTTTTTTATATTAAAAATATTTAGAATATACCAACTTGTTTTCATTATTAAGGTTTTTATTTGCTTTATACTACATGTACCATTCTTTTAAAATAAAATTTCTCAAAATCAGAAAAGGCCATGTATGGAGTCAAAAACTTTTGAGAGGGGCACCATTTGCTTGGGGGAAAACTCTATCAAACATAGTTTTTAAATGAGGTACATATAGTGCATGCAAATACACAATTGCCTCTGTTAAGCAGTGTTCTAGGATTTTCTGGAATTCGAGGTTTCCACATGTAAGTTCCACATAAATTCAACTTTCCCACAGTCAATGACCGCTTGGCTTAATAAAAAAATTATGACAACATATGAAATATTAAGCTTGCCATGGGAAAGTGTTACCAAATAACACACTTTCCCTTACCAAAATTTCACTTGCCCCAGGTAACAGGAAATAGTAATCTTAAACACTGTTATGTTTTAAGCTGTTTGTAAATATGATTAAATGTATTTTCAGGTTATGCTATATGACAGACATGTCAATGCTTTACAGAGATTAGTCAGACATTACCAGAAGGGTTTTGTATCCTTTTATAAAGAACTTATCACATTTGGTGCAGGCTACCTTCATCATGCTGATTAATTTAAAGGTCACCTTGGGACTGGAAATATGAATTTTCATTACCCATGAAGCACACAGTTCAAGACATTGTGTCCTTTTTTTCATGATTCCTATGAAACCAATACATTTGAGGGGCAATTGATAGTGGTGGTTGATGGTTATAAATGTCCTACACAGAAAATTAATGCTCTCAGTTGGAACATGGTTGGTATAATTTGGTAGGAGGCTCAGATGAGTTGTTGAATGTTGTTGACATACTACAGCAGGGCTGGTTGCCAGTGGGTCACTGGGTCGAAGGGCAATATAAGGAGTTGGTCATTACTTCATCACTGCATTTTGTATTACAGTCAGAGTTCCAGCTTGGCTGCACATGTTGCTGCTTTGATGACAGCTATGTGACTGAAAAATGTTGATATGTCAAATCTGGGCAATTGATAATAAATCTTTTACATTTTTATGCCAACTGGAATGAAGATATGTAACAAATAATTTCTTTAACATTATGATCAGCCTATGAAAGATCTTGTTCAGGTGTGTAAGATATTAAACACATGTGCTGACAGAATGCCAGACCAGCCACTGTATGAACAACTTATTGTTGATATACTGAAAATCTGTAGTTATCCATTCCTCAAGGAGAAATCTTCAGATGAATTAGTTTATGAACAGATTGTTACAGAATCAGTGTCACAGCTGGGTAAGAAATTTTAAAATACAGATTCTCAGACAGTTAACTTTATTGTGTTTGAAGATTTGTTGCATCAATTTACAATTTGTTGGTCTCAAATTGAGTTAACTGGTGACACGTACATTTTGTATGAGGAACAAATAAATAGATATTTGCAACCATCAAATCAAAATTGATGTGGGTAAATCTTTACATATAATTCTGTAACCCCATTCTAATGCAGATGAATGAAATTAATTTTAATTTAAACATTTCAAAAAATGGAATAGGCATATTTGTCCTTGTGCAGTTTCTTTGACAGCATCAAACATGGATTTGATGCTGCGAAAATAATTACATCATCCAAACAAAATCAACATTATAAATACTGTTGGATTAGAATTGTTATTTAAAAATTTAAATACATAACTCTAAGATTTTTAATGAAACAGAATGAAATGAAGATTTTTTTTTTATTCCAGACAAAACTTTGATATTGAAAGCTGTAATTGTAAACACTAATGGATTACCTGTAATCATAGTTATGTATCAAATTTTAGAACCACCTTGTTGGTCTCGTGGTAGTGTGAGCCCCTTCAATGTTGGAGCTCATGAGTTAATCCCAGACTATTCAAACAAAATGCATTAAAATTGAAATTTGCTGTATGGGCTTGTGGGGTGTACTTCACGTTTTCTATATGGCTATGGCTAACTCAAGACAAACTACGTGTATACAGTTCAACATTCTATTCAAAACTATACTCTATGTCAGGGTTTGTTGGAACGGGTTAAAACATAATGGAAGAATATGTCTGCCGTATTCTTATAAAATAGTGTTTATTTTGTAGATTGAATAAAGTGCAAGTAAGTTGCAATAATACTTTTTAGCAATCGCGATGTATTTTCAGTTGCGCCGAGTTTTTAATTCTCTATGGGGATTTTACATTGTAAAGTCAGCCATTTGTTTGCCGGAATTGGCTAGGTTTGCACATGCTATTGCGAGACTGGGAGTACACATTGTCAACGCTGCGTAATTATAATAATTAAGTAATTGAACTAGGATTTGATAACATGCAAAAATGGCTCGAGGCTCACTTGAATGGAAATTAAAAAGTAATTCTTCTAATAAGAATCGCAAGAGAAGGTCCGAACAAAAGAAATGTGCACAATTTTTTAAATCACTTTATATAGGTCAAACTTAAGCACTCCCGCCTAAAATGAAGATGGCCGACCCTCAATGTTAAATCTCCGTAGAGAATTTCAGGGGAAGACAATAGTATATAAAATGTTTTTTAAAAGCGTTAAACATAAACTGTAAACTGTGGGATAATTATTTCTTTTGATTAAATATAAATACAAAGTCAGAATCGCACAAATAAATTTATAAAGCTAAAAAATCACACTCCAGAAAAGCCTGACATAGAGTATAACTTGATAACATACATTGCAATAGCGAGAGATTACGGTAACATCACAAGAAAAGTGACAACGTCACTAACAGTGACGCTTAATGTTCCTGCAATTTCCAACACATGTTACATTCAAAAGGAAGGACAAAGACTGTTCACATCAGAGACAAAATAATGAGTTGGAGAAGGTAGACCTTTCTTCCTGGGGATTGTAATCTGTGAGCTGGCATGACTGTATAATTACTGTATTTATATATTTTTTGTTACTAGGATACATGATGAGAGTAAATAGCCGAGACATTAGGAAGCAGATCTGTACCACATTACTTGCATTCTACAGTGAAAAACCAAAGAACCAGGATGTCCAGAGTAAGGACTTCTTCCCTTAAGTTAAACAGGATGTGTTAAAGCAGTGTATTTAAGGCTAAGTAAAAGAGAAAATCTTGTATTTAAATAATATTAATCCCTACCATAAAATATTCCTACCTGTGTGGTCAGTTGGTGGTAATCATCATACTTTCTCATAATTTACAAACAGAAAAAAAATTTCCATCCAATTAACTCATGGCTTAGAAATGATCAGAGTCTTAGCTATGCAAGACATCATTATCATTAATTTTTCAATTATTGGAAACAGTTTTTATTGCATCTTAGGAAAAGATCAATTCTAGACATAAACCTTTTGTCATGAGAAGTAATAGAAGATTTAAATTTATAATGTTTTTTAAAATTTGAAATGTATCAATTCACTAGGAAATACTTTTACAATTTTCTGATCTTTATAATCTCATATTGGTTTATGGTACATAAGAATGGTCAGAAAACATGACCCCTCTTAGAACTCTCTTCTGACCTGCCCATATATGTTGCATTGAATATCAGCATTTTGATTTGCATAAATACAGTGAGTCACATGATTTGAAATTTGATTTTTCAAAACCCATTGTAACAAAAAATCCAAGAGAAAGCATGCTTCTATGATAACGTCATTGGTGACGCTTTATTCAAAATGGTGATAATGAGGAATCAAGCATCATTTTGTTCTTTTAAATTATATAATGATTACAGAATTTTGCTTTTGATTTTGTCAGAATCAACAATATTGTTTTTTGCTTATTTCCATTTTACTTTTATATTTATTTTTTGAATGTATTTTTAACTATTTAGAACACAAAGCCACATCATTGACATATAACCAGAATATTATAGAAAACAGTGATGTCTCAGAAACACTAGTGAAGGTAAGATCTCTAAATTATATATGTCTTTTTAAGACCAAACCAATCCTTATTTTTTACAACTTGCCCAAGCAAATTTGATAAAAAATATAAAAATCTATACTCCAACTAATCCTGTTCACAAGAGAGAACTTCAGTAGTCATTATTAAAGATTGCTAACTTCTTTAATGGAATTCAAATGTTCCAAAATTTACTCAAAAGTGATATATTTGCAGGAATGCTGCAATAATGAACCTCAGTGTATCATTGAAATCCAACCAGAAAATATGATTGATTTCCCGATTTGCCGTTGTTAAAATAACATAAATTTTTTTTTTTAAATGACTATTTGTACTTTTAGGAACATGTAACCTTAATCAGACATTTGTACTTGTACGAACATGTAACCTTAATCAGACATTTGTACTTGTAGGAACATGTAACCTTAATCAGACATTTGTACTTGTACGAACATGTAACCTTAATCAGACATTTGTACTTGTACGAACATGTAACTGTAATCAGACATTTGTACTTGTACGAACATGTAACCGTAATCAGACATATTTTTTGCCTAACTGATTGGCTACGTCCTATTTTTATTCTTCTGCAATTTTCACACAGCTCTATTAGTTGGTTAAATAGAGATAGTGCTTCTTTCATTTAGGTGAACTTGGATAATTATGTCGAGTTTTGTGAAGGTGGTTCTAAGCAGAAGTTAATTCAGAGTTGTAAAATCACTCATTTGAAGAATCTAAGAAAGGAAATCTTTATAGTTGGATGTGAAAATTATATTTTCTACACACCTAATGGTTAATCTGTTAAATTTCCTGCCATAGCTCAAAATTTGAAGGTTTAACAATGTTGACTGTAGTAAATATAATGACTACCAAAGTAAAATTCTCTGTGGAATTAATTTCAGACATTTTAAATTAAGCTGTACAGATCTTTGTAGAGTTTGCACCTTCCTTTTGTCTTTTTATTGAACACTTGATTTACAACACCTGTGATCTGTTAGTTACCTGCCCAAGTCTATGGTTCTATCTGATTACTTCTGGCTTCATTCACCAATAAAGTTAAGGCATATAAGGTTATGACAAAAAATATTGTTGAGATTTGTGGTAAAGCTCAAATGGATGAAGAAACATTGACGATTTTGCAAGTTGACATGACATCCATACAATGACTGTTGATTTATTCTTAATCTAAATTTCCTTTTTTTTCATTTTCAGTCTTTAGCGTTGATAGAGAATGAGATAGACTTGAAGTTGAACATACTGACTGTTCTCCAGAAGTTTTCTAAATCTTCCAGTAAGTACTGAATGTTTGAAGGATAAGTGCTGAAATGTCTGTGACATTGCCAAATTTGGGACTCGACTGATTTAATTCACTGCATCCTGGGTGTATTTATTAGCATGATTGCCTTGAGTGCAGAAGGTCTTGGGTTTGATCACCAGCCAGGTTAAACAAAAGACATTAAAATGGTATCTGCTGCTTCTCTGCTAGCATGCAGCATTTAGGAGTAAAAGCAAAGACTGGTCAGCCCAGACTCAGAATAGTGTGTCTTGGTAATGTGGCATGTCTTGCTGCTGACTGTTGCTTCCTTAGTTAGCTTGTTAAAAACACAGCTCAGCTTGTGGGTCTAAAACAAAGAAGGGTTCATCATTTCTCATAAATATGCTCTTGCCTAAATATTTGGCGCTGGACGTTCAGCAACATTTAATGAATCAATCACTAATTTATCTAATTTTTTTTGCCTAGTGACCCCAAAATTTTTTATTATCTTATTTGGCTGTTTTCCATGTTCAAAGTAATGTGATACTAAGTAAAATTACCACACAAAATTATGATATGTGTTTAAGCAGACGATATCAATTGATTCAGTTAACGCCTTTATTGTCATTTACCAGAATGCAATGTTGTGCTAATTACTGAACACAGTGAATTTATTATGTTCTGAGGTCTTTGAGAATTCAGCATAATTACATTTCACAAAACTGAATCTCACATGTCCATGTTTTAGAAACTATCAAGTCTATTAGAAAATTGCATAAACTTAACAGCAAAGTAACTTTTGTATATTTCAGAATCTCTGTTTGTGTTCTTGCTTCGTCTCAAATCATGTAGAAAATGCAGATTTTTTTGTGGTTTGTCAATTTTTGGTCATAAAACTCGAATATGAGAGAAATTCAAAACATTTTGCTGTTTCCTGGACATCCTGCCTATATAATAATGCAATTGAAAAAAAACTACCAGTAATTTACCAGTAATTTAGAAATCTCTATCTTCAATGCAATTTTCGGCAACTTAGAAAATCCATAATTCAAAATGAGTGCAGGAAGGAACTTTTGTGGTGATGGCCATTCAATGTAAACTGTATAGTGAGACCTTGTTTAAAATTTCATATTTTTAACTTTCAGCAAAGAATTGTGACCAGATGCTGAGAGCAGGTGCAGCCAACCGTATTTGTTCACGGATGATGGACCCTGATGCATCAGGACAGTTGTTATTTAGATCAGTAGATATTCTCTGGAACCTGTTAGAGTATGGGGATCCTGCTCCGCTATCTTCACAACTCAATAACTTTGTCTGCATTAGGTATGTTTGAGACATTTTTCCTCAATTATATTGTATTAAGATGAATACTTACATACCATATATACCTATAAATCACTTTTTTATTCACAACAAATATTGCAAATTTTAATTAAATATTACAGATTCAAGAATTTTGAAAAAATGAGATTATGAAAGATTAATTTCAGGTAAAAAAAGTGTGTTCTAGAAATGAAAAAAAACCATACAATTTCTGTAGTACTATATTTTTCATACTGTATGACTTTTTCTTTTCTTGAAAAAATAGATTTTCTTTTATAAGTCTTTGTGAGATTTGTTAAATAGACCAATACTCTATATGACCCTAAATGTTCATTGGCTTTGTGAAAAATTATAAAAATAATCTATGTTAATTGATAAGACTACAAGTTCTATTATCATTGAAGTATTCTGCCATCTTTGCAATATAATATTGTTCAAAATTTGGAAATTAGTATTATAAACAAAATATGATGCCTATGCACTGATCATGGAAGTTATGAAATATTTGGATTGGTTTTAAAGAAAACTATTAAATTTTTCTGGTTAATATGGAAAAGATAAAAAGAAATTAAAAAATAAAATAAGCAAATTCTTAAACTTCTAACCCTAATACCCTAATATTTTAGGGTCTAGCAGTTGGACATTTTCTTTTGGCCATTGCAACTTTTGTTGTCTCTGATTAATCTTGAATTTAATCAAATGTAAAGATATTTTTACATGGTGCAAAATTTTGACTTGTAATCTAAGTTTTATTTAAAAAAGATCTTAAAAAATTAGATACCACGCTTTAATTTAAATAGGCTTTTCACAGGTAGGACCATCTTGTAGATAAATGTAGTTGTCTCGCATGTTCTTTAGAACATTTAATATGTTTTCTTGTAAAATTTATAAGAATAATATTTTTTTCAGCCAATTACGTGATGCATTTATCTACCAGTTGACACAGGGATACAGTCACTATGACAGACAACTTAGGAATGATTTACTCGTTTTAGCATCCCTCATTGCTCGACACTGCCCTAACGCTCCTTTTATAGAAACAGGATTTGCCAAACAACTTACTTTATTTGCTACATTCCAAGAAGGTAATGATTATAACTAGATAATTGCAGTAATAACAGTAGAAATGACACTTTTTATAATACCAATGATTTTTGTATTTATATGTGTATCTTTGAGGCAAGATTTGCTTAATTTTAGGTAAACTCAGTTAATTTGTTATGTGTAGTAGGGTTACACCTTTCTTGAAGGCCTTGGGAATAATTTAAGATTCTACAATATCCTCCATTTTTATACCAATGGTATATGGTCTCCTTGGCTTTTACCACATATCTTCTCGTTTTTTTTTAACAGTGACATTGTTAGGCAGATCTTTCCAAAATTACTGGCACAACAAGTTTTAATAGAAGTGTCTTCTGTTCACTATATAATACATTCATGGTCTCATTGAAGGAAATATGTGATAAAACTTGAAGGACGTATAAATATATTTTGAAAGCATTTTGAAAAGTTTGTAATGATTTCTCTCATTAAATATGTCACTACACACTAAGCTTTAAAACTAATACTTTTATTTCACTTTTTTACACTTAAAATAATCAAACAAATATGAACTGCACTAGGTCACCTCTTATAATAGGATTTAATTAGGGGTTCAAAGTTATCTGTTTATTGTTAAATAATATGAATTTTATTCTTATTTTTCAGTGAAAAGCCATAATGCACTAGTGAAACATTTAAAACTAATGCAGAACCATGAAGATTTTGAATTAAAGAAATTATTATTTAACATTCTTGTATCACTAAGTAAAGACAATACAGCTATTCCTGTAAGTGTTTATGTAAGAGGTTCAACAATACATCATATTTTTGTAGCAAATGCCAAAGGTCATGGGTTTAATCCCTGGTTGGGTAAAACAAAAGACATTGGAATTGGTATTTGCTGCTTCTACATTAAGCACACTGCATTTAGAAACTTGAGCAAAAACTGGTCAGTCCAGATGCTTAATAATGTGTCTAGGTAGAGTGGCATGTCTTCCAGCAAACTGTTGAAAATCCAGCTCAGCATGTTGGCCAAAGCAAGGTTCAGTAATATGTTCTCATCTAGATTACTGCTGGGCAACATTCAGTCAACAATCAAATGTATGTCAGCTGAATGTTTTTATTTTAATTAGTAGAAAAACAAAAATGATATAGACGATAAATTCCTTTCCACCAGCATGACTTTCCTGTGTTTTCTTAAAAATAACATCTGTTTATGTTCTCGTCTATCATGGATTGATGACAAAAGTCTCCTTGTACTTAGAATGTTGCAAAACAAAATGGCAGCTACAGGAACATAAAACTGTAATGCAATTTATAAAAATTTATATAAAATTGTTACTGATGTTTCACCTATAGTAGATTGCTTAAGACAAATCCACATTTTCTTGCAAACATTTTTATTGGACCTTTTTGCTATTTTCAATTGACAACATTATAGTTTTTGTGTCAATTTTAGGAAAATACATTTACAGGAGCTCAGAGATTCTCATTAAACAACATTCTACAATCTTGTTCATAAAACTGATCCGTTTAGGTATTTCACACCCAACTTTATATCCAGGTTCTTGCCTAATTAATTTCTGTAATCTTTACAGGTTTTATCAGAGGGCCATTTAATGTTGGCCCTGATGTCCTATGTCAGGGCTAATGAGAAAAATTCAGGGCCAAGAGACTGGTCACCTGCCCAGTTTGAGGAGATTCAGCTGCATGCCCTGGCAACACTCTGTTCACTGTGCCCCCTCATGTTAGAGGACTATATGATCTGTCAGGGGAGCACCAGACTGTTGTTATTATTAGAATGGTGCACAGGACCAGGTATGTATTTTAAATCCATAAGTTTGATGTGAACTGAAAAAATGACAGTTTTTTGTTCGCTTGAATTTATCGTGTGCATATTGAAGATTTATATGCAGTCAAAAAGATCAGAACCATGCTAACTATAAAGATAAAGAATTCTGCAGATAAAAACCATAAAAGTTATCAGCTAAAATCATTACAATTCCAGTCAAATAACCTCTCTGATTGAAGCATCATCATGTAATTGTCATTGAAACATGTGCTGTCTTGGAATTTAATGCTTCAATGGGTTATCAAACATTTAAAACTAATATCAATATTAAGTCACACAACTGCCTTTAAACCAATCAGAATGACAAGATTATATACTTAATGTAATTTTATTTTAAAATTTTTTTTTATATGCAGCTTCAGATATAATATATCATTTTTTCAGAGGATTTTGGTGGTTATGGCAACAGTTACCATGGAACTGGTGGTCGTGACAACAAGAGAGCACAGATGAGATATTGTTTACGATTAATCAGAAGTATTGTATCCACAGGACAGGAAACAGTTTTACAAGATTTGGCTGACCAAGGAGCTATTAACCAAATTTCAAGTATGTTCATTTTCAATTTGTGATTTTTCAGATGAAATACTCAAGTGATGACTTTTGAAACTAGTGGCAAATCCAATCTTTTCAAAATTTGGAGGGGGTTCTTGCATGTTTCAATTTAAAAATGTGGCTGTACTAAAATAAAGTTGTCCCCCTCTTATACAACAGCCTGATAAGAGACCACATCCTTATCAAAGACCACTCAGTACAAGCTTTGATTTGGGGTAATATCTTCCCCTCACCAAAGACCAATCCATCAATTTGAATTTGAATGGGATGGTCTTATAAGACTAATGTATCATGTACCCTTTAAAATTTGGTTATACCTGATGGTCTTATAAGACTAAAGTATCATGTACCCTTTAAAATTTTGTTATACCTGATGGTCTTATAAGACTAATGTATTATGTAACCTTTAAAATTTTGTTATCCCTGATGGTCTTATAAGACTAATGTATCATGTACCCTTTAAAATTTTGTTATACCTTTCCAGTCAAGGGAACCATATCATATTCATATAAGTATGTGTATTTGTAATTTTAGTTACAAAAGACAATGCTGTGTTATTTTTGTTATTTCAGGCATTCCTGCAATTGAAATTTGAGCAAGATTTTATGATTCGGCACATGAAATTTTATCAATTGTACATAATGCTTTATTTGAAATTTTGAATATACTGGATAACTGTATGTTTAATTTCTGCCATTTTTCATAGTACATTGCATTTCCTTTCAAATTTTAGCCATTCTGCATAATTTCAATAACTTTGCATTATGAATCTATACTCCATGTCAGGCTTTTCTGGAGTGTGATTTTCGAGCTTTATAAAATTATTTGTGTTTCTGCCTTTGTATTTATATTCAGTCAAAAGAAAGAATTATCCCACAGTTAAAGGTTTATGATAAACGCCATTAAATAACGTTTTACATACTATTGTCTGCCCCTGAAATTCTATATGGAGATTTAACATTGAGGGTTGGCCATATTCGTTTTTGGCGGGAGCGCTTAAGTTTGACCAAGATAAAGTCATTTGAAAAAATGTGCACATTTCTTTTGTTCAGACCTTCTCTTGCAATTCATATAAGAAGAATTAATTTTAAATTTCCATTCAAGGGCACCTCATGCCATTTTTGCATGTTAAAGACCCTAATTTAATTACTTAATTATTATGCAGTGTTGACAATGTGTACTCCTGATCTCGCCCTAGCACGTGCAAAGAGGTTTTAGAAAATGAAGTGAGGAATTGTAGGAGAAAGTTTTTCATCATTTTTCAAAATCATTCGCCATTGACGAAAGTGACGAGCTCTAGCTAAATCCCTGACTATTTTATAAGAATACAGCAGACAGTTTTTCTTCCATAATGTTTTTACCCATTTCAACAAACTCTGACATAGAGTATAAATGAAAAGTTCAAGTCATAAAACTTTTATTTTTTTTTTTAATTCTTTATTTGGGTATAGGAGCTTAATTAAATTCCCATAGGCGGTAATAGTAACGTTTTTGGCTGTCAGTCGGTCTGTAAGTTTCGTTGAGGTATGGCATAGGTATCAAAACGACCGGAATTTAAATTCCCATT
>JAULBM010288873.1:0-15923 GCA_032357055.1 Geukensia granosissima | reverse complement strand
AATTCTTGCAAATTTTCATTTTGTGCTATTTTGTACGCTATTGGCATATAAATAAGATGTCATTGAGATTTTACATTAAAATTTTTGGTGTTTTTCAATAGTTCAATGTACCTTTTATCTTATTGTGACATTCTTCTAAATAAATGTGAAGAAGAATATTTTTCATAGAATATGGTAGATATGGAACAAAAATTTATTTTAAAACAACTAAATCTGGTGATTTTAAAACAACCAAATCTGGTGATTAATTACTATCTTATTATTTTGTAAGCAATTTCAGGACAGTAATATCCGTTATTAGGCCTAATAAATTAATTAGTTTTGTCTGATGTTTCTTAAATTCGGGTTTGGGGTAAGGGTGAAAATTCAGTTAAAGCAGCATGTAAATATATCAAAAAGAACTTTATTTCGGATCTGCTGTGTGTCTTTCAGATAAAACTATTCAATTAAAACTATAAAATGCTCAAAGAACAAGATTTAACACTAGTTTAACTAGAATAATACTACAAAAATAAAGCTGAGAATGTGAAATCTGAACGGCTAAAAACTACCATTTTACAGAATAATTTTACATTTGATGGGCAACAAAAATAATAAATGGAGCTCTCAAGTGTGTAAATTTTCATATTCGAGTTACAAGTCAACTTTTTCAGCAGAATGCATGTCAAAAAATTGACATAATCTCATCGAAAAGCAAAAACATGATTATATTCATTAAATTGAGGAAGGGTAAGGGCAAGGTTTATAGCTTTTACTTCACATTTATTTACAAGAATGTCAAAGTTAGGCTCCTGTTGGATAAAAGGTACATTGAATTAATGAAGAAAACACCAAAAATTTTAATGTTAAATCTCAATGACATCTGATTTATTTGCCAATAGCGTACAAAATAGCACAAAATGAAAATTTGCAAGAATTATCCCTACACTGAGCAAAATCAAATTTCTTGAAAATAAACCAATAATAACTTGTTAACATTAAATATCTGAAAATAGATATAGAAAAAGATGTACTAACTAAAGGAAATTTCAGTTTTATCATGTTGTACGCCCCAAATTCCCCTTGGATTTATAGTTAAAAGGCTGGAATCTCCTAATATTTTCTTAGAAAACTTGTAATTATTGTCATTAAACTTATTATAAAAACAATAAAAAGTAAACATTATTCATCAGTTATCATTTTTGAATGCATTTATGGAATAAAAATAGTAAGTTGGGCAATAGAAATACTGAAAAATTGGGTAAAGGGAACTTGCGTAGCATTTTGGAAAAATCTATATTTCGTAAATCACCTATTTTTCGAAGAATTGAGAAGAAATCGTGACTTCTATATCTGTTAACGCACCTATTTTATTTCCTTTAATCGTTTTCTAGCAATTGACACTATTTAAAGACATATATTAGGTTTCTTTGATATACATTATTCTTATTTGAATAGATATGATTAAATTTTTCAGGGGTAGGGGTAAAATTTTCATAAAATGAGGAGTGGAACAACCTTTTAGCATAGGTTTCTTGAGCTTATTAGATGCCTAATATATAGCACTATTCAAATAAATTCGTTAATTGTCATTAAACAACTGATTAATTCGCTGCATTACGAAAATGGAGAAAAACTGAAAAAATCTGAAATTTTCAAAATCCTGGTTTATCATGTTTTTTTTTGGTATCAAAATAACAAAAATAAACACCATTAGGGTAATAAAATTTAATAAACTTCTATAATTGATTAAATTGTATACAAGTTATGTATCATAACTTTATACAGACTTCAGTATAATAGTTGAAAGGCAAAATATTCGAGTTTTCCGGAAATTAAGGTAAGGTAGGGTCTAGTTTTTTTGCTATAACTGTTCTGATAATCAATAAAATTTGAAAATTAAGACATGTTTTGAAAAGATTATACATTTTTCTTTCTAACAATACCTTATTTGTATCGTTTTGTGTATATTAACATGTCATAAAATGTGCGTAAACTTCAAATTACCTGTGAAACGAAAATAGGCAAAAATAACATGTTGGGGTACAAAATACAGAGTCAAGAAGTTCGGATGTTGACTCATGAAAAGTTGATATCGAGATGAGATTTCCAAGAATGGAGTCCATATTTTCCAGCATTGTGTCAGGAAATTTGAATGTCGAGGTTAAGATGTTCGACTACGGATTCAAGAAATTTTGGTTTTCGTATCGAGAAATTCCAGTGACGACAGAAAGGATTCAAGTTTCGAGGTCAGGGGGAAAATAGAGAGAGATAAGGAAATAATAACTTTAGACAATTCAAATATATTTCTAACGATATATAACATGATATACGTATTTTTCATTCTGCATTGCCAATTTGGCTTGTTTTTTACAGTGTTTTCCATTCGGTGGTGTAATGGTTAGAGTGATCGCCTCGAGAGCGGAAGATTGTGGAATCGACCACAGTCCATGCAGGTCAAACCAAAGACATAAAAGATTGGTATTTGATGCTTCTCCGCAAAGCATGTAGCATTTAGGAGTAGGAGCAAAGACTGGTCGGTATCAGAGTCAGAATAATGTGTTGGGTAAAGTGGTATATCTTCCTGCGGATTATTGCTTTCGTGACCTCGCACGTTAAAAATCCGACCAGGCATGTCGTTCTAGTACAAAGCAAGGTTAATTCATCACAACTCATCATTAATATCCTCTCGTCCTGAATATGCCACTGGACGTTAAGCATTATTCAATCAATCAATCATTACCACTCACGTGAACTTCTTGGCTTATGTATCTGTCACTGTCACTTTCGGAAACATCAATTTTGATGAAAGCTTCGTCGCCAGTTCAAGGTTCTTTAATTGACCTCGCATTTTTAAAATTTTTCGATTGGTTCCTGTATGGTGTATGATTTTGTTTCCAATGGAAAGTTATCAAATGCAAAATTAAAGCCAGGGAAATTATTATTTTACTATACAGCATGATCGACATTTTTCTTACTTTTTGATATGTTCATCTGTTTTATGTACTAGAAAATGAACATTGATAAGCACTCAATGAATACATTATTAGGATACATATATTCCGCAACGTTAGCATAATCTCGAATAAAGACACGGCGGATGATTTAAGTCGCCAGACAGAGTATATCATTATGTCAAAGCAAAAGGGCTAAATATTTCAGGCATAGTCAATGCTGGAAAAGCCGGAGATGCTTTATTAGTAAACGATCGTACACATAACATTTTGAAAGCATTTTATGCTAATTTGTGATGACTCTAACTTACCAGAGTTTAAGTTTGAAGGATTTTTTTCACGAGTATAACTTCTTTTTTGTCAACCTCGATTTCGTCCTTTGAATAGTGAGATATAAGATTATTCGGAGGAACATGTTGGAATTCTCTCATGTGTCAGTGCGTTTGCTATGTAATTAAACAACTGAAAAATTCTTTCACCTAAAATCCATTCTTCAGATTCATACATTTATCTACAGAAGCAAAACATCATCATTTTTCTTCGGTGGTAATTGGTATAACGTTAAAATGCATT
Source organism: Geukensia granosissima (assembly GCA_032357055.1). Taxonomy (NCBI): domain Eukaryota; kingdom Metazoa; phylum Mollusca; class Bivalvia; order Mytilida; family Mytilidae; genus Geukensia; species Geukensia granosissima. Next base: position 12,417 of record JAULBM010288873.1, on the reverse strand, counting down.
TAGTTGATAAACCTGCGTTCATTACAAGTTTTTTAACTCTGGTTTAGAATCAGTTCCTCTGGTAGTCTGCGCTTTGCTGATTGAAATGATAGTCTCTATTCCTTATAACGCTAGTGTGTTTGACCAACGGGCGGGCACTACAGCACATCCTTCAAAAGAAATAATGTAATCACTTTAGTGCATGCGTTAAGATATTATAATAAACAGTTTGAATTAAGTTATAACGGCTGTTTGTTCCCTTAATATATATATACACAGAAAAAAGTTAAGCACCCGCTGATATGTTTGTCCATAACATGTTACAAAATATTTTATATTTTGTAATATTTTTAATTCATTAAAGCACGAATAGTGTTAAATTAAATAACAACCTCACCGTGACAGGTGTGACTATTTTGTTTAATATCGACTTCACAAGCACGTAAATCATGCATCACGCATCACACGCGTATCTCAAAACAAAGTATCGGGGGGGAGGGGTGGGGGGGGGGCTTGTGATTTGGATATTTATACGTTGTTTTAAAACATGTATTCATTATCATTATAGATTGTTAAAAGCACAAAGATGGCACATTATCGGCATGCATTCAAAGCTGTACAAGTTTAGCAACTTGTAGGACACGCCGTATTTGGAATTTGAGAAAGTACCGTACGTAAAACGAGAGTCAGATTCTTCTCCACGTAACCGACGGTCGTGTGAGGGTATGGAAACAGAGGTTATACCCCATGAAATGGTCACCTAAATATTCCTTATGACGGAGGTTCATTGATGGTTTAGGGTGTACCTTCCATGACTGTAAGATGAATTTAATCACGATACAAGGCTACCTAAATTGAGATCAGTACATCAGAGACGTCTTGCGCTCAGTTGTTGTTCCTCATTTTTACAACCACCCATTAAATACAAGACCTGTGTACATGGATGACAACGCTTGACCTAATTGTTCAAAGGCAGTTACTGCATATCTGCAAATGGAAGCTGTTACGTCTATTTCTTTTTTATCCATGAGCCCGGATTTAAATCAAATAGAGCATATCTGGGATATGTTGGGCCGTCGTGTGTAGAACCGGCAACCTCCTGTTCAAAACAATCGTCAGTTGGAAGCAGCATTACACTAAAATAGCACAATCAAGACACCCGACGTCTTATTAGAGGAATGAGACGCAGGGTTGAAGCTGTTATCCATATAGGTGGTGGATACACTCGATACTGATGTATGAAGTATTGATTTTTCAAGGAGACTAAATACATAAAATTTACTTGTTTTATTGCAAAAATCGCCTTGTGATATTCTACTGTGATAATCATTAAATTCCAAATGTTTTCTTGATATTATATAGTATTGTTTTTTTCAGCCAATGTTATGTTCTTTAAGGTCATTCATGAATTTTGGACTTTTCGGTTTTTTATACTGGTCTCATTCTTGTTCATTCCAAAAAAAAACGCGGTGTTGCTGATTTTTTTTCTTCGTGTATTCTTTCAAGTGAAATAGATTGGTGTTCTTCTATGTGTGTATACCAGAGGAGTAATTGCAAACAATTTAGTTTCCTAATTAGAAATATAGTTATCTTTTCTAGTATGTCTAGCCGAACTTGGTCTCTAGAAATCGAATGGTTCAATCACAATTAGTATCTTCAACCTCTTTGCAGCCCATTCAGCATTCCTTGCACATTCGAACCGCAGCTAATTCGGGAATTAAATCAAATGTGTGTCGTTGGATGTGATTGGCATCATATGAAAACATGCTAACCGGAGATGACATTTAGTTTATTGAGAAAATATTTATATTACCTTGAACAATTTCTGTGATCAAATCTTGAGGGGTATCTGCAGGTCTTTTTCGATGTGTTCCAGTTTATTGCAATATCTGGGAAGGTTTTGCACAGAAAAAGTGCATAAAATCATATGTTTAAACGTCTGGCTCGTTTTCAGAAATTGCTGGGCCAGAAATTTGATATATCATTTTCTCATAACATAAATGATGTTCTGGCAGAAAGCCAATTTTAAAGATGTAATTTGAAATAATTCCGTCTTGTGCTATATGTATTGTTCTTTTTTCAGATTACAACAATAATCTACATGTGTTGGCAATGGGCTGTAAGTTGTAAGTATTATAACGATGGAATCATAACCGAAAAGCATAGCAGGTTTTAAGCAGGCCTGTTAAATTATCCATTTTGGGACCATGAAGACCTGATCTGTCCATAATGTTAAAATTCACTTAGACTAAGTATTGAGTCTTCCCCCCGGAAGACGTGTGTCGCCTGCTTTCTATTTGCTTAGTCCGTCAAAGAATAAATGCAACAGGTTACTACATCCTTACATAAAACAAATCTTCTTTCATATTCGAAAAACGGAGGTAAACTTTAAAACATCCTGGAATTTCTATGTGTATATTGACTTTTAGTTGTTAAGGAAGAGATGTACAGTTAAAATTTTGACGTCATTATGCTTTTTAAACAAATTTACAAAAATAAATATGTAAAATGATCGATAGGAATTTATTGGGTTGTTGTGTACCCCTCAAATGTTAGGGTAGAGAGGACACTTTTATGAAGGTCTCTAGTGTTGAAGAGATAGACAATAAGAATGGTTAATTATTCTAATCAGAGATTGTTCTTATTATAAAAATAGACATATTTTAATTTGATTAAAAGGATTTACATACCACACTTGTGAGGAGTATTCGACAATTACATAGATAATTGATGTGTTTACCGTGCGTGTGCACTTTGGTTTTTCCTTGTTTGTCAAGGGAGTGATAATATCTATGTGGACTTTAGTCGAATCATGACTGGGTTTTTACTTTTCCTTTATAGTTTTTCAGATTGTTGCTTTATAAAATAAAGTTTGCAATTACCTGTTAACTAAGTCCAAACCTGGAGATCCACCCAGGGAGGATTGACACAACAAGGAACTCATATGAGAAGCCAAAGCATAAACATAAGCCCATTCATCTGAAGATATTTGCACCTCAGTTTAATTCAAAAAAGGAATCTGTCTTAAAGGTTTTAGTGCATTGCAAGTAAAAATATGATGTTTTTAAAACATATATGACAGACTGACCTAACAGTTTTAAAATCGTTAAGGCTGTTGGATTCTTGGGACTTGTCCGAGGTCAATGAGGCCATCAACAAGGAGTTAAAAGTCGCACATCACTGTAAAGTCAAGACGGCCCTAGCACCCGATTTGAGCGGAATTCTTTGCTAGATGTCGACGAAACTACATCTGTGCACTGAATAACGCTTGCAAATGCGGGGTAACGTCAACAAATTACAGATATACACGACCATATGTTTATTATTCTTACACTAATTATAATGGATTATTTTTATACGACCGCAAAAGTTTGCGGTCGTATTATGGTCTGAATCTGTCATCGTTGTCGGCGTTGTCGTTGGCGACTGTAGACAGTTTGGTTTGCGCACGATAACTTTTGTTCTAGTTAACCAACCCTTTTAATATTTTGGGATATTGATAATTTGTACTGGATAAAGGTTGGTATTGATTTTGGGTGCTCTAGCCCCACTGTTTTTTTTTTTTTTTGTGGGGGGGGAAGGGGTATTTCTCTGATGTGAATGCAATTTCTCTATTTCTTGTCCAATTTTGATTGGGGTTTTTCTAAGATTCCCTATGAAAAAGTAAACATAATGGGCTACAAGCATCGTAACCTATCTCTTACTGTTATTGAGATATAGGGGGTCCAAAAATGGCCACTCCCTAATTTTTGAAACTTTTTTATTTCTCATCCGATTTTGATGGGTTTTTTTTGCAAATGATTCCTCATGAAAAATGCAATAAAAGATACCCCAAGCATTTTTTCGTAAAATAAATGTGGTATGATTGTCTCTGAGACAGCCATCCAAAACGTGTACATTACAAACATCTACAGGTTTCCCTTAGGCTTTCATCTGAGGGCCAAAAAATAAAATGTGATGATATTTAAACATTTAAACATAAAAACAACAACATCCACTGGATTACATACCAAAGGCTTGGGACAGGCTTATAAAGTATGTGGCGGGGTTAACCATGTTTGTTGGTTCTCAGACATCCCCTATCCAAATCCAGTCTTTCTTTTAAACTTTTGATGTTTTTGAAAGTTAAAGTTCTTTCCACTTTAGAATAGTAAAACATGTTTTATTTGAGATAGGTAAAAAAAATAAATAGTCACATATATATTGCTGCTTCTTATGAGAAATAGTGATTAAGCAGATATTGTAAAACTTACCAATAGCTTATACAAGCCCAAATGACAAATGCGTTTTTTTAGATTATATCCTCATATTTTTTTTGCTTTAATGATACACGTTGAATGATCGTAAGTGGTTGCAACAGTAGTATTTTTGCCTGCATACTACTCCGTTAAATGAACAATTTGGATTTATTTTCACAAATTCTATACAGCTGATCAAAAACTGGGATTAAGAACCAAAATAAAACATTTCTTAATAAATGTTTTACAAAATATCAATATCAATTTGATACGCTGTATTGCCATTTCGTTGATTTACAACTCGTCAGCAGTGCTCGAAATCAAAATAGATATTCTACTTTGGACATAAAAACTTTCGACAAGAATATATTCATTTCGTCTATTCGTTTAAACAGTTTTTTATTCAGCAAAACTGAAAAGTATTAGACAACAGGTAAACCTATTTAAGCCTTCTCCACAGAACATGGTACAATGTGGTACAAGCATAATGGTATAAATACAAAATCAATATAAAAAAAAGAAATATTACTTTTGTAGTAAACACTTATAGTATAAATGAAATTTCATAACTTGCTGATATTATTGAAATTTGAAATTATAAAATTAGAATAATCAGAATTATCAACTTTTCGTAACTCTATCATACATATATCTTAAATGTAAAAATAATTATAATCCCAGGCAGTTTGTACAGAAACTACATGTGTTAATTAACTTATTACATTTACCTTATCCATATATTTATGCGCCTGAAGACAAATAGTAAATAAGTACTTTTTTCGAGGTTTCAAGTAATAATCTATTGTTGATTTGTGAACAAATACCTGATAAAGAAGGAGAAAATAAATTTAAGAGAATGATACGAAAAAGGGGAGGGACAAATTTGTGTAAGATAATATCATATATAATTTTGCTAGTATGTTTGGGTTTATTCTTTGGATATCCTTCCAGCGAGACGTATGCAGAAAATGCTTCAAATTAAGTATAATCTGCGAAAAAGCATCCTAATGATGCAGCTTATGAAGGTATTACTACGGGAATATTACCACGGGAACATTTCCCGTAGTATTGCCTTCGTCAGCTGCATCATTTAGATTGTAAATGTTATAGCTTTTTACGAGTCGTGATTTGATTATGAACTTAAGCTAACTCACAAAATTAATGGTAAACGTGCTCGCCTCGAGAGCGGAAGGTCGTTGTGCGATCCACGGCTGAGTTAAACCAGAGACATAAAAATTGGTATTTGCTTCTCCGCTAAGCAGGCAGCGTTTATGAGTAAGAGTCAAGGTTGGTCAAACCAGAGTCAAAATAATGTGTCTGGGTAAAGTGGCAGGTCTGCGGAATGAGCTATCACGTTTAAAATCCGGCTCAGCGTGTCGGTCAAATACAAAGCAGGGTAAATTCATCATCATTATTCATTAATAGTCTCTCGTCCTGAATTGCCGCTGGATGTTTAATGTTTAGAATAGGTCGTGTCAGTAGTGCTGGAACAAATATGTCTGAAAAGTTTATAAAGTGAGAAAGTTTTTTGTAGTCATTCGCATTTTTAACATTTATATTAAAATCAGATGCGAACATTCGTGATAATACTGAAGTTACAACTATATATATATCAATGAAGATGAAACAAAATAGAACTTTCAATTAAGAAAATACATAGAATAGTTCAAACAGTTATAAACAGTTAATTAAAATTCACAAACTTTATAAAACATTGTAAAACATTTACATCTTAAGTTGTCATATGACCTGAAACGTTATCACTTGTCTATTCATTATCCACTTGAGATTTCAAAAATTAGCCAATAGTGGAAAATATATCTATATTAAACTTCCACATAGGATGAAAACAGGTACACGGTTTATCTAGCAACCATAACTTCAGGTGAACTGTTAAATGTGTCTTATTCTGTAATGGGATAATAGTGCATCATTCGCATTTGAAATCTCCTTTTGGCAAATGCGTTATTGCATAAATCTTATGAAATGTTCTCAAAAACGGTATATCGATGTCTAATAATTGTGTTTATTGAAATAATTAGCCTGCATTATGCCATTGCTGTTTATGGTCCTTGGAACCCTGCAAAGTGGAAAGGAAACGAACTTTTGTGCGACCATTCGCTTTGTAAACCAAACGATGATATTTGTTGCAGTTGTCACTCTAAGTCGCAGTGGGAAATAAACAACAAAATGGAGGACAGATCAGCTCAAAACGTACACATTGAATATATAGATATTAGGGGTAAGGGAATTATTCTTACATTACCAAACTTCAATGACTCGGATTTTGCAGAACTTGTCCATGGAAATGGCCGATTAAAAGAGTTGCCACAAAATATTTGTATGTTTCCGAATATCATTAAATTAGATTTATCAAATAATAGGCTAACTAATATTAACAATATAACTTGTTTGGAAAAGCTGGAAACGCTTAAATTAGAAAATAATCAGCTGAGTCATTTGAGCAACAAGACATTTCAAAATATGACTAATTTACGAAATGTTAGTTTAGCAAACAACACAATCAAAACAATGGATCCTGGTGCAATCGGAGGAGAATCCGTTAATATATTTAGTTTTGATTTATCTGGGAACCAGTTAAAAACCATAGATGTTACAAATCTTGTGATGGACAAGTTATATTGTGATGTTAATTATGAACATAACTTGTTCCAGAAAATAGGTAATGAATTGGGCTGGAAAGTTAATATGAGCATGCAGTACGGTACCGGGATGATTCGAGTGTCTCAGAATCCACCGATGCATTTTCCAAATTACGAAAAGTTGGGGTTTGCCGTGGAACAATTTCCGAAACTCTTCAAAATACTGAGGAATACAAATTTCAATTTTGGTGATAATATATTTATCTGTGATTGTAAACTGGAACCATTGTTACGCTACTCGCATATTTCAAAGCCAGATTACAGTTTTATTTTTCCAAATTTTCCCAACTTCAATTGTTCCGATCAAGGACCAAACACTGGAACTAATGCCATCATTTTTCTAAAAGAGCAAGAGCGAGATAAATTGATCTGTGACCTTGACAATGACGTGAACTGTCCAAGTTTATGTCACTGCTACGATCAACCAAGTAAAAATAGAATTGTTGTCAACTGTACAAATGAAAAACTTTCAAGGCCAGACGAGTTGAAACTTACCCCACAGGGAATAATTAGTACTCGTTTAGCACTCTACTTTGGAAACACCGGACTGAAATATTTACCGTGGCATAACTACTTTGAGAATGTATCTTTCCTAGATTTGTCTAACAACTCATTTGAAGATTTACACATTTTATTTTCTCAAAATATAAGTTTATTTAAAAATTTAAGAGATTTAAAAATTCACAATCACAGTTTAACTAGCCTCCCAAAATCTTTAATGACGCTTGATGCAAATGTACTTAAGCTTGGAGAAACACCAATATATTGTGACTGTGAGAATATCTGGATTGGGGAATGGAGAAGTTTTTACAAGGTGAACTTTTCTTTTAATCCGTTGTTTTGCAAAGTAGAGGGTAGAATTTTGCCAATTGAGGAGGTAACAAATGGCTTATTACGATGTAATGAAAGCCCATTTCAATGGACATGGCTTTTAATTTTAGTATGTGTTATAATGAGCGTAACAGCCGCTTTAACAGGAATATTAGTTTATTTCAGACACGAACTTCATTTAATTTTTCGTTCCTTACGTCAGAAAAACGCACCAGATTCGCCAAATAAATTGTGTATTGATGTCTATATTTCTTATGATGTTAACGAGTTTGAAATACGAAAATGGGTCTTATATGATCTTAGACAGGAGCTACGACAAACAAAGTTGAAAGTGTATGATACCGTTTTAGACACGCTGCCGGGGTCAATAAGAGGGGCAGTTATTGCCATTAAGATGGCGAAGTCAAAACATATTCTGATTGTTTTGTCGGAGGCTTACGTTACTGGTAGTGATCCGTTTTGTATACAAGAATTCAAAGGTGCCGTGCAACAGTATTTCAAGGATAGGTCAAAGTCGCTTATTCTTATAAACTTTGACAACATTCAACCATCAGAAGTTTCAGACCCTTACATGAAAGCCTTCCTTAGACTGGGTAGATGCATTCTATTTGCTGACCGTCATGAAAACGTTTCAAGAAAAATTAACAAAATAATCAAATACAACACGTCTACTTTATAAAAGGCAAATAAACCAGTTTTAGCAACAAAATGCATCGATATTTGTAGTGTTACAACATTACGAAGGTTTTAATATGAGTAACTACGATAAATTTATACTGTAAATTTTAAATGCAGAGAAACTGTCTTATTTAACAGACCAAAAAGCTTAGTTTAAATTTGATGTTTTTGTAATGTTTACGAATCAATGAATATTTTACTTTGTTGTTTTGTTTTGATTTTTTGTATTTTTTATAAATCTTTTTCTGAAGTTTTATAGCAAAGTAAGAACTATTTATTATAGCCTTCAAATGAAACGGATATGATTTTTGCATAGAGGTATATGATGAGGATAAATGAACCCTGCATTATACTAGACCAATATGATGTGCCTGATTTGTATGTGCTAGCCCAAATAGTTACAGTCCGCAGAATGATACTGTATCCTACCCCGGACACACCAATCCACGACCTAATGCAGTCGCGGCGACAACCGATGTGACTTACTTGGACTAATAAAATATTTTGAAAAGTCGATTTTATATTTTGATTTGATATGGTTCATAGGTCGAAATACTGATAAAGCTGTCAAGTTTTTATCTTCGTAATGTCTGTGCTGAATAATGTGGTTCAGAAATATCCAGGTTAATGTTTTGTCTTAACAATGTAATAATTAGTATTATTTCAAAAATATTAAATATTTGTAAAGATATAGTTTTATGAACAAACATTGTTTTGCTGGGAACACCGAAGATTCCCAAGAGGAAATTGCCAAGATTGTTTAATTTCGCTTTTCGCTATATCGATGCTGTATTGTCATTGACTAATCCTTCAAATCCTGTTGAAGGCCTGATTGTGACTTTGAGATGAAGAACAGCAATCAAAGCGCTGTTCCTTTGCTTAATTTGAATTTACTTGTATATATGATATTTTTGTGTCATGAATATTTACACCATATCCCCCCCTTTTCTGTTTCAACAAGGTCTGATTCATACCTAGAGTTACTCTTCAAATTGACCAAGAGGGAAAACTTGTTTCTAGGATTTGCGACAAACGAGATGAGTTCAACTTTCCTATTGTAAACTTCCCATATTTATGTGGCAATGTTCCTGATGCTTTCCCTGTCTGCGGGGTTTGTGTTTCGCAGATGATTCGATACTCTTGTGCCTGTTCCAAGTGTCGGGATTTTCCGAGGACAACATTGCTGTTGTCGCATGGATGACTGCAACAAGAATACATCCGGTCAAGGTTGAGGTCGTCCCAATTGGAATTTTATGGTCGCCATCACGAATTGGTTGATTCATATGGTATCAGTATATTTCGGCTGGTTGTCGACCTGTTGTCGGTAATACAAAAACCAGTTTACCTCTTCTCGGATTGAGGTTGGCCCGGATTAGAGTTTAAGGATTCCACGACGGGAGTTGCGCGCAAGGCAGGAGATGCTTACCCTTCCCAGTACCTGATCCCACTCCTGTTTTGTAAAGGAGTTCGTGGATTCCAAGCCATTGTTCCTGTTGCTTTAGTTTTATCTTTTTAATTTGTTTCCAATTTGTCTTGTCTTTTTGGACTATGCACATTTGATCTCTCACATAGATATTCTATACTGGACTTTCAACGTAAATGTCAAAATCGAAAGATGAAATCCCGTCCGCGATCACTTTAGACAAAAAGTTCGTAGTCAAAGTGATATGCAGGTCATTGTCCTATTTGCGATAAATGTCGGCGAGAAGCAGAGGCGGTTTCTTGAGAGAATTTTACAGAAATTTGATGTATTTGTTTAAATTTTAAAGCTTAAGGCCTCGAAAATCATTTCACCTAGTAGCCGTCCCTGCCGCTAACTTTGGTTTCCTATTTCGATATGTTTGGATTTGAGTACTTGTTTTACCATGTCTGGATCTCCGACTTTTATACGGAAGCCCAAAGGGTCATTTGAAAGATAATAAAATTTGTCGAAATTACGACATACTATTTTGAAATAACGACATACTATTTCGAAATAACGACATAGCTTAATTAAAATTACGACATATTATGTCGAAATTACGATATACCATGTCGAAACAACAACATAGCTAACTCGTGATTACGACATAGCTAGGTCGAAATTTACACATACTATGTCCAAATTACACCGTTCTTTGTCGAAATAACAACAAAACGATGTCAAAATTACGAAAAATCTATCGAAATTACGATATACCATTGGCAATAAAATCACCCAATCTCACCCAAGTGCGATGAACCTTTGTCATTATTGTTGAAACTGATAAATTGTGTGATGAACAAATTTGTAGTTTTCATATCTTTCAACGTTATGTTACGTTTTATTCGTCTTCATACAGAATTTATTTATTATAGTTTAATTAAACTCTAGGTATGATGTATTTGGACGTTATTAATCCTTTATAAAAAAAGTAATTTTGATATAGTTATAGGTTGGTGTTTCTACTCTTATTTTTATTGATACAGCGGGGAGTCTTATCAGTGGTCTCCTCTTTTGTTTATGTTATATGTTGTTCCATACACTGGTTTTGTTACATCTTCTGGGTTCATATTAATTAAGGTGTTTGTTATAATGGCTCATTATTTTTATGTCTTTTTGTTTTTTCAGCTTTTCCTGCAGATTCTTGTATCTACTGTAGGCAATTATTGGCTGTTTTGAAAATTGAGGCGCATCTTTGATCAATTAATAACATATTCCAATGTTTGAGCAATGCACGTTTTTATTGTTTAATTGCTGGGATGTACTTCGGTTTCGCTTTAATCTGTTTGTGGTTTTAATTAATTCGTTTCTATTCATATTGATGGTTTTACAAATTATTCTGTTAATTTTGGCAAGTATGTAGCTTGATTTGAATGTTAATGTGGCGTATAATTTCGCCTTTAATAAAGCCTTTAAAAACGCTGTTTGGGTGAGAGCTATTGAAACGTTTCGGTCTAGTATACGTCATTATATGTTACATTCAAGTCGAATTGTTCCCCTTTAGATATAAATGTATCTACGATGAAATTTCTGTTTTTCGACTTAGCTATGTCGTTAATTCGACTTAGCTATGTCTTTATATCGACATAGTATGTCATAATTTCGACATAGTATTCTTGATTTCGATATATTTTAGTTTTTTCAAATGACCCTTAGTTTTAGTTCTAATGCTACTGATGAGAATTTATTACTTGAAATGTACTTATGGCATAATTATTCACCATATTTATTTAACAGGTGGTAAATCATATTGGGACTTTTTAAAGCTCCCAATTCTGGAATTCGGAAAAAAGTTATCAATGGATTATGAATGAAAAGATAGACAGTCGCATTGCGATAACCAATATTTTGATTCTTCTGAATTACCAACAGAACGCCTGCATCTCGCTTATGTCATCTCTGTAGTTAGTACATCCTGTCATTTTCACTTTAACAAATCTTATACCCCTCTACAAGAAGCTAAAATGTGATTTAAAAAACAGTACATTCAAAGAATAATTATATTTGCTTATTTAGTGGAAGATCACATGCTGACTTCATGGTAGGTGTAAAGCCATGTTTAATTCAGGTTGTTCTTTATCATTTCATCTTATCTTGTCCCAGATCGCAGGATCGTAAATTAAGGCATGTTTTGTTTTCATATTTTACATGTTTAGTTTGTTTTTCCTTTTTTGTTATTTAATGTAGAAAAATTTTAACCTTTTTAATCCATCACACCTTTTAATTTACCTACATCTTTCAAGATTAAGAACAGAAATAAAAGCGCTGTTCACTTGCAATTTGGATCATTATTGTGTTTTATTAAATAACTAGAAAATATCTCTTTTTTGATTGGATGAAACTATACCCGATTGAATTTGAGCAAACTTTATGATCACCGCGCAATTAAGCACGAGAGGTAGACATACCATTTATCAGGGCTGTCGTGTACCTAAATATAGAAAAGGGAAAATCCATTTAATTTACTTTTATTGTTGAATTTAAAATTAGTTGAAACTGTACTGAGTTTTTTATATTGCCAAAGTCAAAACATTGATATGTCTTAAGGAAGCAGCTGGGGATTTTC
>JAULBM010288872.1:0-26483 GCA_032357055.1 Geukensia granosissima | reverse complement strand
GAAAAAGTTAATATTTTGTTATTGAGGAAAATAATCCTCCAGTGTATTTTCTAAAAAAAAGTCCTTAATAACCGTACTTATGACAAAATAAGAATAAAAAATGTTACCTGATCTTGCTTATTTTATGGTTTAAAGTTTACATTTTGTATTTCGGAAAAACAAAAATTGTTATATCAAGAGATTCGGCATTTATATTTCTTTGAATTTTTTTTACAGCAAACTTATTTTAGTTTAAATCTCAAATTTTCTTTCTTGTTTAAAACACAGGACAATGTGGGATTACTAGTTGTAATACAGGAACTGATTTCACCGTTATTTTTTTTATATTTTTGTGCATTTTGAGTCTGGACCTAAATTAATAGCCCAGAAAAAAACGAAAAAAAAAAATAATTTCGTCTGCCTATACATGTATTAAAAAGCAAGTAACTGTTTCTGACGAAAGTAATTTCAGCTTATTAAAAACTTGTTACTAGATACCGGAGTTTCTTTAGAGGTTATAATTTATCACGTCTGGTTTGCCGTTATGGGTAATAAATTGGATATTTTGCAATATAATGCAATGATGAAAGCTGGTAGAAGTTTCTGTAATAAACATGTGGTTGGATTATTTTTTCTGAGTATGTTAAGAAGACTTTAATCCCTTGATGATTGCAGGTACAGCATTAAAATGTCTGGATCTCACCGTTGCATGTAATTACACCGACTTGGCTAAACTTTCCTTAGAGAAAGACAACTATTTCAAAAACTGAATTTAAAAAAATCGCGATTAGGAATAAGTTTTTAAAAATGACTGTACTGGAATCAGGCAACTATATTTTGTTTGGAGATGCTTCTTATTTTCTAGTTATGTTTTGAACATACTCAACAGGTTCCTCATAGAATCTCGGAATCTCTACTTTACGGACTTCGATGATCGATTCTTCTGGTTCTTCGTAGAACACTGGTATTTCCTTTGTCTTCTGAGGTTGAGGAGTAACTTTTTCCTTCTTACCACCACAAAGAGTTGCACAATAACCTTTGTAAAAAACAAACAATACAATATAAGTATCTAAGATATCACTCAACAGCCTTTTTACACATTTTACAACAATGGTGTTCGGATATTTGACGGTTTGTAAGACAAAGCGGATCTAAAATTTATGTATTCGATATTTTTTTTTGTTCTATTTTCTTGATGTCTCTTTATACGTTTAAACCCATTTGTATAACACAAATTCATTATCTGATTCATTCCAATGGGAGTTTAGAATGCTAAGGCGAACGACCAAGCAAAATTTCACATTTTGAAAACGTCTTTCAGGGGAGTACTAAATTGTTTGAAACAAAATATTGCATAACGTTTCCGATAAGGTGCTGACCAAGAGTTATTGCCGACATCAAAACATTGTCAGCAGCTAAGGACTTAGTTTAACAAAGGACCCTATGGGAAAATCCTATTGACAACTAATTGAGAACCAGTGAATGAAGCAAAATGACCTGGATATATTTATGATGTGCTGACCTAGTGTTGTCACGTTTGTGTCAATCCATCATCAAAAATATTCGGTAGCGGACGACTTAATTTAAAATCGGACCATAATGGAAGTATATACAGAATTCCTCTTCTTGAGAATTTATTAAAATCAAACATGACCTGAATGTTACTTATGATATGATGACCAGGTGATTTTACTTTGGTGCCCATCTGATCACCAAACATGGTGACTTATTTCCACATAGAACCTAATATTTAATACATGCAAACATCATGATTATCTTCTAAAAAACACTGAATGAATTTAATCGTAACGTTGCATGAATAATCCTTATCAGGTCCTTGCAATGATTTAACTCCTGTATTGGTTCGTCAACCAAGATTACTATCAGTGGGGAATTACTTTACCATTAGGCACTATGATTACATGCAAAAGCTTGCTTCTTCAGAATCACTGAATGGTTTGAAGCTAAACATGCCATGAATGCTACTTAGGAAGGCTAACTTCTTCGGTGTCTATTAATAAAATTTTCCAAATTTTTAGAAGAGTATAAAAAAACTACGATCATTTTTAAAAATCCGAAATAGGCAAAAGTTACCGGAATCTTTTTTTATGTTTCATTTTTTAAGACTTGTAAAGATTCCTTAAACGGATTTTTCGAAAATTGGTAAAAAGTGAAAGACTCAGTTTATGAAACGTGCATTAAAATTCTAAAGCAATGGATATACTTAAAGATATTACACTGTAGTTGTCCCTGACGTCGTATTCGGCTTCCTATTTCGATTTGCTTAGATTTTAGAATTTTTTTGTTATGTTTGGATTTTTGACCGCCCGTTTTTCAGTTACAAAGTTACACACGAGAAGTTACTGCTTGAAATGTACATAAAGCATACCCAAAATTTTCCATATTTATTCAACATTGGTAATTTTGTATTTTCTAATTGTATTGGACCTGATATAACCTTAGATACATAAATATATTTTTTGGTTTTGTCTTAAATAAAAAACTACCTTGACAACAGCAGCAAATTATCAATCCTATGATCAACAACAATACAAACAAAATGGCGAGAATAATAGCAGCTATTTCTCCTGTTGTCAATGATGAAGATGTCTCACCGGTAGCTGCGCCTGTGTTAGGATCTGCAAATACATTTATGTAACTGTTTTAAGTTATTAACCAAAATAGCTGTATATATTCAACGTCAAGATATATTTCTTAAATTATTAATTTTCTTGTGTAAACGAATATAAATGATATCATTTATGTATTATAATTTGAAAGATGACATTGAACGTAGACAATTTCTTGTTAGATACAAATCACGTGCCAAATAATCGCTCATGAAAAAATTTAGAAAATTTCTGAATGTCAAATTATCATTAAATTTTAGAAAATTGAATGAAAGCATTCAAATAATAGAGGTGGATTTTTTTCAAATGAAATGTTAAGGAATGTTACGGAGGGATTATAAAAAGAATATAAAGATTTTGAAATATGGCAAAACAGATAACAAGGCAAATGGTTAGTGATACTCTTTGTTGCTTGACAAGAAGGTAGTCAAATTTGAACGTATTTATAAAAAGGAAAAATAATTATGAAATAGAAATCATCGCAACAGCAATAAGCAACCCAAGGCAAAATTATTAAACATGCAAACACACCAGAGCGTTATGGTTAAATTTTTAGATGTTACAACAGAAAAGGTTGTCGTTCTTATTTTTACATACCAACTGGGTCTGAAAGAAACGTTAAAAACAGTGTTATGTTGTAGTGGTAAGAAAGTCACCATTTTTTTTCAAAATAGCATCAGTTGTGCTATTTTCTATTATGTTTTTACATTTTTATACAGTTTATTTCAAATCAACTATGAACAGAAAAACCAATTTGTGGCATTAAACATGTGGTAGAAATATTCATTCCTTACGTTTTTAAGAAAAGATTTAACATTTAACGTTCATTGTAAAACCAAGTGTTCTTATCTCGGCAGTTTACAAATAAATCACATGGGGTGATTTGAACGTCATTTGATATTTTGTGGCTGGTGGATATTTTGTTATCAACCGTCGGAAGTGTATTATAATATTGGTTTACTACACAGGTATGGTATCCTAAATAAGTGGTTTTCACCCTCCCATACCGTAATTTCTGAAACAGCTTTACAAAATATTCATTACACACCCAAAAAGTACCGGTCCTACATGTGTAATAACTATCACTATACTCACCAACTGCAGTGCCAGTTCCTATGGCAATACTAAAATCAATGTTTGCTGATTGTCCAACTGTATTTGAAGCTCTACACGAGTATGTTCCAGCATCACTTGCAGTATCCATATCAACTACAAGTTCCTTGTTTGTATTAGACAGCGCATTGCCATTGTAACTCCATACCCACTGTGTAGCAGATGGGTTTGCCTTTGTGTCACATCTCAGAGTAACTGGAGAGCCAACTGTCTGAGTGAAACTTGCTTGGGTAACGGCACTTTGTGGAATAACTACAAATAGACATGGTACATTCACTAATAGCTATATTTATTGTAAATGTAAGACGACTCTGTGAAAGATGGCTGGTATAATTTCTTTTTACAATTATCTTTTTCTTTTAATTGTAAAATATTATGTTCATCAAGCAAAGTTTATATATGTATATATATATATAGATTGAATACATTCAAACGCAACACAAAATGTAGTTCTAAATTACAACTTTATTATAAATAATTAGATATAACTTACATTGTACATCAACATCTTCCCATGTTTGTCTGGATCCTTTTCTGTTTGTGGCTTTACACAAAGTAAGACCGTCGTTATTTTCCCAAACTGCGTTGGTTACAGACAGGACAGCCCCTTGGTGTATCATGATGTCATTTTTATACCAATTGTATGTTGGAGCTGGATCTCCGTCGGCATCACATGTAAGGATGAAACTCTCTCCTTCTTTGACAACAACACCTTTAGGAGTTATAGTAATGTAGGAGGGTGCAGCTGAAAGAAAAATGTTAAATTCCAGTTAAAAGAAAAAAGACTGTATCCCTATCCTCCTTAGATATCAACAAAAAGTATAAATATGAATAATTTTTGTGCAATTATTTTCAGTTTTCCATAAACATTCCTTTTAAAATATTTACCTTTATTCGTAGCCTTTAAGCCTAGTAAAAGAAAAGAATGATAACTGTTCAACTATTATTATTATCCACTCACTTGATGTATCAACGGCCAGAACAACAGAAGTGGAATCTCCTTGTCCAACAGAGTTTACAGCTGAACATCTGTATGATCCAGCATCAGAAGAAACTAAGTTGTTGATAGTAAGACTTGGGTTAGACAAGCTGCCGCCTATATATTTACTGCCATCTATTGTCAGTGCTTGGTTTCCTTTTGTCCAGATAACATTTGTTGCTGCAGGGTTTGCAACATAGGAACATTGTATAGTTATGGATTGTCCTCCTATTCCTTCTAATGGTTGTGTGATAGTGACCTCAGGAACATCTGTAGTCATAAAAGCATAGTTGAAATGATTCTCTTTTTCACATTCCATATTTCAAAATACAAAAAAAATATCTTTAAGTCCTTTTTCCACATAATTAAGCATACTTTTCTGACACATATTATCATTTTAAAAAAAAATTTTACAACCCGAGGTGAATCTTTTTGTCGATTGATTTTCAGGGGATTTCTATTTGTCAAAGTATTTTCCATTTTCACAAAGAAACATATAAGAAGAATTTATAAAAGAAATTCCGACATGCTGCATCTGCAGCGGTCACTTATATAATTATGAAAATAATATTTGGTTTTATTAAAAAACATATATCACGTTTTGGAGGATAATTGGCAAAAAAGTACCCCTCCAAAACATTATATCTGTTATTTTACCTTTTTAACAATTGCAATACAGTATTATCTAAATATATGACCATATTTTGATTAGAAATTAATAACAGCTCAATGGGGAAATTGTATAACAGATATGATACTTACAATGAACATCAACAGCAACTGTGACGTCAGCATTGCCGTAAGAGTTTGATGCTCTACATCTGTATGTTCCTGCATTAGTTCTTACAGATGACGCTATTCTCAGTACAGATGTTGTAGCTATTTCTGTATTGGAGTTATCTTTAAACCACACATATGTTATTGTTGGACTTCCTTGTGCTGTACAAGTAGCAGTGATAGTCTGTCCTTCATTTACACTGATTGGATTAGGCGTTATAGTTACTGAAGAGGGTTTATCTAAAAAAGAATGGAGGAATGCATGAATTACACAGAGAGTGTATTCACCGTATAAATCGCGTATCAAATATTAATAAACTTAATTCAAGATTAATCAAGCTACTGATTAAACATGCAATTCGACAAGAATTGTACTGTACTGTATTTCAGCTTATATTTAAATTTTCTGTCATAATATATCTTACCTCCTGTAACTGTTAGGTAGACTTGATTGCTTGATCCGGTTCCTACACTATTTATAGCCTGGCATGTATATTGTCCTTGATCCTCTTGTACTACAGAGTTGATCGTTAGAGACGGATTTGATATTGTTCCTCCACTATATCTACCAATAGTTATGTCAAGTGTTGTCGCCTGATTGTTTATATTTCTCCTCCAGACGATTGTAGTTGCAGAAGGTGTGGCAACGACGGTACAGGTAATTGTAACTGGATTACCAACCTTTACTGAACTAAATGTACTGGCCGTCACAGTTGGAATATCTAGAAAACAAGTTAAAATATTATGACATAAATAAACGGTTGTCTTAAAAATTCTAAAAAAAAATTAATATGAAAACTATATTCAGCTGGAATTATTTTTTTCAAATGTAAATAATTTTGAAACAAAATACATTCAACTAAATAACTGGACAAAACAATTTTAACACAACTGGAAGATGTTAGATTAAAATCATACTAGTTCGGCGTAGAATATTGTTGTGAAAGATCCAAAAGTTCTCAAAGTTAAGTTAAATTGAGAAATAGGGCAATATTGAAATAATAAGCTAATAAGATATAATATAATTACTTCCAACAGCATCCAGGAATGCCTGTGTACTTTGACCTGTTCCGACGGCGTTAGTTGCATGACAAATATAATTCCCTTCATCAGAACCGTCTACATTGTAAATAGTTAATGAAGGCGAAAACAAGGTCGATCCGTCATATTTATTACTTGTAGCAGGATTAAGGGTCTCGATGTTTCCATTGTTGATCTGACGGGTCCAATAAACAGCGGTATGTAAGGGGTTGGAAGACACTACACAGTCAATTGTGATGGTGTTTCCGAAGTTGACAGCATATGTTGACTGACTGATAGTCACTACAGGCACACCTGAAGAAGCAAAAAATATTTACTAAACTTAATATTTCAGTATCTGAAACATTAATTTAAATACTTTTATTTTCTGATAGACTTGCAGATTCTTCATTGATTTCATTGTTTTTAGTTAACTGCTATTTCATGTAAGACGTTTATATTTTAGTTCAATCAACTCTTTATCCTTTATATACGTTAAAGTGAAGGTAATTCATCTGTTATTAAAGAAACTAACATTAGCTTTGAGAACATATGACTTACTTCCAATAACCGAAAGAGTTCCTTGTGAACTTTGACCAGTTCCTACAGAATTGGTGGCCAAACATATATAATTTCCAGCATCGTTACTGTCTGCATTTGAAATAGTCAGTGATGGAGTACTGACAGTGGAACCTGAGTATTTTGAATTTGTCATAGATATATCTGTCACAGTATTTCCAGTAACCTTCTGCCATTTAACCGTGGTAGCAGCTGGATTTGCTGATACAGTGCAGCCGAGCGTTACTGTGGATCCATAATTCGTACTGAATTGAGACCTAGTTAAACTTACAATTGGAACACCTAAAAAATAATAAACCAAACAGTTTGGTTATTGACTCAAACGTTTTTTGCAATTAATGTCGTTAATAGTTAGAACTGAATATAGCTAGAAAATTTCCACTAATTAACCCATTGTTTAATTCTTTATTCCATCTAATAGCGTATTTCCTTTTTTCAATATGTTGAAGAAAAGTTTATATATTTACATTGGGAAATTTGACATTCACAAAATGTGCTTTTCAATTACCACATATTATGCTGCCTTTAATATGTATATATTGCTTGACATATCTTACTTTGTACCAAAATTAGTTTTTAATAACATAAATAGCATTTTAATAAAAATGTCATACTGTAGAAGTTAAAATTCTACTGTCACTTGGTGGGTGGCTGTCTCATGGACAATCATACCACATCTATTTTTTATATACATAAGTTAAAATATGTTAGTATGCAAAACTTACTCCCGGTAACTGCTACTACAACTTGTGTACTCTGTCCAGTTCCGACACTGTTAGTGGCAAAACAGATATATGTGCCCTGGTCTGTCAGCTGTGCATTACTAATTGTTAGGGAAGGTGTACTGACCGACGATCCACTGTACCTTCCACCTGCGTTTATATTTGTAGTAGTACCACCGGTAATGTGTTGCCAGTAGACGGATGTATGTTGTGGATCAGCTGTTACTGAACATTCTATGGTTAATGTGCTCCCAACATTAATAGAATAAGCTGCTGTAGGTACCGTTACAACTGGTATATCTAAAAAGTTCGAAATTTTGTTAGGACTAACATTTTAAACGCCAATTGAATGGAATATCATTAATAACTATTTGAGAGGAGAGCTCCTGATAAGATTGTATGTATTGGTTAAATTACTCACTATTTTTCTAAACCAATTAAGTGATGAAGTGTTAATTGCCTTATAGAATAAGCTTCACCCCCTCATTTTCCCACTCATTGGGTTTTTAATTACTATTGGGTAATTTCCATTATCATTTAACATTAAAGTATACAATACTACATAAAAGAATAGTCAGCTTGAAATAAAATTCCTTATAAACATTTCAAGTGTTATAATATAAAGCTTGAATAGTAAATTGTCTTTGGTGCATTCATTATCAGTCATGATTTGCATAATCCACCTACTTCAGTACAATGCTTTTTGGATGAAATATCTGTTGTCATTATATAAGGTAATTGTTTATTCAATAGGGTTCCAAAACCCATCAATATCTAGATTAATTGGGTTTTTGTTAATTTGATTTGGTAATTACCCCAAATGCAGCTTATCTGGAGTTCTGTTAGAGTAATAAAACTACATATAAATGCATTTTTAGTTTTGTTACTCTAAAATAGTTATTTAACGATAAAGTCCTGATATCATTGTTAAATAAAAACAAAAATGTTAGTACTGCAAACAATTTATTAAGACCTGTTAAGGTTCATCTAGTTTAACAATACAATTTTTACTTTTTTCTAATGCCGTATTTGGTAATAGACAAATATGTAAAACTTACTTCCTAACACTTCCAGGAAAGTAGAAGTACTAATTCCAGTTCCAACACTATTTGTAACTTTACAGACATAGCTAGCCTCATCTGATTCTTCAGCTGTGTTGATAGTTAGGGAAGGTGACTGAGTAGTAGAGCCACTGTATTTACTGATGGAAGTAGATATCACGGTGACTTGATTAGCAACAGTTTTCTCCCAAGATACAGAAGTAGCTGCTGGGTTAGCTGTGTATGTACACTGTAAAGTTACAGTTGTTCCACGATTGACGCTGTAATTTGGTTGAGGTACAGTTACAGTTGGAATACCTATTAAAAACAAGAACATGTAGGTACACAATTAATTGATGTTAACAAAAAAACATACAGAAGTGCGAATTCAACCTCTTCGTCATAATGAAAAATTATATAATATATGAAAATTTATAAATATTTGCAACCAAAAAGACGAATTACGTATACTTACTGCCGATAACGTCCAAATATGTTTGTTGACTCTGTCCAGTTCCAACGCTGTTTGATGCTCTGCATATATAAAAGCCTTCATCAGATGTAACAGCATTGTTAACAACTAGAGATGGGGATCCTACTGTACTGCCACTGTATCGTCCACTTGTCATGTCAATGTTGGTAGCAACATTATTTATGTAACGTTGCCACGTGACACTGGTCTCTGTTGGATTTGCAGTTACTGTACATTGTAGTGTGATCGAGTTACCGACATTCACAGAGTAACTAGACGAAAGAACATTCACAACTGGAACACCTATAAAGAAATGTTAAATTGTTTTACTGAGATCCTTTTGTAAAATACATGTTTACCATTTATTTGAAAAATATGGTGATTAGTGCTTCGTAAGCTGCGTAAAATGAAATTTTAATTATGAAATTCATATTTTGGTTCATATTTTTCCTATGCTTCAAAACAATAACTTCAAAGATGACAACTTACTTCCCAAAACATTAAGGAAAGTCTGTGAACTGGTTCCTGTTCCTATGCTGTTCTGTGCAGTACACACATAGTAACCTTCATCATTCTGATCGACAGTCTGAATAGTTAGCGACGGAGATGTAGTAGTTGAACCACTGTATTTGTTCGTCTGAGATAGATTGATATTGGTTGGCTGCCCATTAACTATTTTCTGCCAGGTAACAGATGTGTGTGATGGATTGGCAGAAACAGTACAATCCATAGTTACTGAGGTTCCCAGTGTCACGCTATATTGAGATTGAGCAATAGTCACTACTGGTATGGCTGAAGAGGAAATATAGACGTTAATATTTATCTACTTTATATAATTGCTGATTTTAAAACAGATGGAAATACTACCACAAATTATACCTGTTTCATAAACTCTGCTTTAGCAAAATCTATGGCATTTTGTAATTTTTAAGTATAAACGTAAAAGTATTTTAAGCAAAGACGATATAAAATATTATTAACATATAATTACTTTTATCAAATACATTTTTTGCCATTGACTGATTTTAAAATTTAACTATTCTGTTGTTTGGTTAACTTATACCCGCTCCGTGATTACATCTAGTGGTGACCGTCTTTTATCTAGCAGTCTACTGCCCAGTGATCTATTGACTGGTGTCTGGTCGTTTTCATTTGTTGTTTAATGTTAAATACGTTATGTTAAGAAAAAAATCAGTGATATAGTGTGTATGCCGGCGATAGATAAATCCCCCGTATTAAAGAAAAAACGAATAATCCTCTGCCACTTTCACCTTGGGTAAAAAGAATATTTTTTGTCTTTTCTGTACCTGGAGAAATAATTTGATCTATTGTGGGCATGTCCATTAAATAACTCTATATTTTAATCAACAGAATAACAGGGTGGTAAAAGAATTTACTGTAATAGATCATTATAAACATCACTTTTAATCCGGTAATTTAGTGCCATAAAAAACTTACATCCTTGCACATCTAAAAATGTCTGTGTACTGGTACCAGTTCCAACAGAGTTGGTTGCCTGACATGTATAGTAACTTTCATCACTGTTAGCTGCATTGTAAATTGTAAGTGAGGGAGTATTGACGCTGGCGCCTCCATATTTTGTCGGATTGCCAGCAACATTTATCACTACTGGAACATTATTTGTAACCTTATTCCACTGAACACTTGTTGCTGAAGGTGTGGCAAAAACTGTACATTGGAGTGTAATAGAATTTCCCAATTGAACAGTATATCCTTGTCCAACTGTTACAGATGGTACACCTTAAAATATAAACAAATTTAGGGCTTTGTGAGATAGGATGTTTTAATATATACATATTTATGTAACATAATGTCTTGAATATTATAGTTTCCAATATCTGTTAATTCGTTGTAAACATTTAACAAACCATTGCTTTTTATCTTTGATATAGAACAAAGTTAAATGCTGTTTCAAACAACGTATTTCTATTCAAAATTCAAAACATGCTTTTTTATTATAATGAACATGTCTGCTCTACTGTTTTTGTTTATGGAATATGTATCGGTAAAACAGCTGTCTTTTTTTCTTTTTTTAGTTTACTTGAATCTTGATTTTCATACATTTGGCAATTGACAGAGTCACAAGCATGGCCTGCATTCATTTTGTTACTTTTTGCCAGTGTGAATTTATTTTGTCATTTTCTGAAAATTTAATGTTTGACTAATGTAGTTAACTTTGATTTCCAATGTTTTGGCCCCTAGCGTAACTGAGTAAGGTTACTCCAGAAGAGCGCTTTGTACGCAGATTAAATGTTAAAAATTTAAGAAATTCATAAAAAATTAAGGAATGGATTGCCCTTTTTCCGGCATCGATACTATATCTTTTATTTTTATAAATTAAGAAAAAGCTTTCAACAAATTATATGTAATATAATATATCCTTCGATGTACACTACTAAGAAAGTACTTACTTCCAACAACGGAAAGTTGGGTCTGTTGACTCTGCCCAGTTCCTATAGAATTGGTTGCAAAACACCTGTAGGATCCTTCATCGTTACTGTCAGCATTAAATATTGTCAAAGAGGGAGTTCCCGTTGTAGATCCAGAATATTTGTTGGTGTTTGTGTTAGAATTTATGTTAGTTTGAACTCCATTTTTAATCTTCTGCCAGTAGACATTCGTGGCTACCGGCGTTCCGGTGACAGTACATACTAACTGGATTGTTTGCCCAAAATTAACACTATATGATGACTGTGGCACCGTGACTGTTAGGATGCCTGGAAGAAAAAATTTAATGTCAGCAAGTTTATAACAGTATTTTTTATGTAAAGCAACTTTTCGATTGGCTTCATATAAAAAAACAAGGGTAAATCATCGTTTCCCAGTTTGAATGACTTTTTACATTAAATTTGTCAAATTAAACAAACACGAATTCATTATTTTAGTTATATGTCTTCATTCTACAACCAATAAAAATAAAGTAATTTTATACTTACTTCCAGTAACGTCAACATAAGTCTGTGAACTTTGACCTGTACCGACGGCATTGGTTGCTGTACAGATATAGTATCCTTCATCAGAATCAACCGTATTAGATATAGTAAGGGATGGTGTGTTGACATTGCCTCCAGTATACCTGTTACTGGTGGTGTCCAGATTTGTAGGATTTCCGTTAATTATTTTCCTCCATGTCACAGATTGATGTGTTGGGTTGGCAGTAACGGTACATTGAAGTGTAATAGACTGACCGATTTCCACCGCATAGTAGTTTGATAATATCTGAACGGTAGGAATAGCTGAAAATAAACACAAAATCCAAATACAAATAAGTTAATTTTATACACTTTCTCTGAGAAATGATGATCATTTATTGTTTTAAAAAATCTTAATTGACAATGAAACATTTTCAAGACTATTAACAAATAAAAATTAACATGAAAACAAATATTCCAAAATACTGGTTCATGAGCTTTACACAATTTTGAATTATTAATTGAATGCAAGAAGTAAAAATCCTTACTTCCTTGAACATCCAGATAGGTTTGAGAACTTTGCCCGGTCCCAACAGTGTTGGTAGCAGAACATACATAGAAGGCTTCATCTGAACTAACTACGTTGGTAATCAGTAAACTAGGCGACCCCACGTTACCACCCTGGTATCTACCAGTAATGGATATTGTAGATGGTATGCCATTTTGAATTTTCTGCCACGAGACACTTGTTGCAGCAGGCGTAGCATCAACTGTGCATACCAAAGTTGCAGTGTTACCATAATTCACTGGATAATAGTTAGATCCAATGGTTACAGTTGGGATGTCTACAACACAAAACAACACAATTAAGGATATGCCCATAGCCAATGTACAATAAATTTTCCTGACCTGATAAAATAGAATAGTATATGGCTCCATTACTACAGATATGTCAAAGTTCATGATTTTAATTTTGAATCTTACAATTTACTTTGATATAGCAATTAATGTTTGCATAACCACGCAGATACACTCCACAATTAGAACCAATCAACTATAAACCTAAAAAAAACCTTGAGTTATACTTACTTCCTTTCACATCCAAAAATGTTTGTGAACTTTGACCTGTTCCGACACTATTGGTAGCCGTACAAACATAGTATCCTTCGTCGATTATTTCTGCATTAGAAATTGTTAGAGTCGGACTGCTTACAGTTGATCCTGAATATCTACCCCCAATAGTTACCGAAGTTGTTGCTCCATTCACTATTTTTTGCCACGTGACTGATGTATGGGTTGGATTAGCTTGGACAGAACATACAAGATTTATACT
Source organism: Geukensia granosissima (assembly GCA_032357055.1). Classification (NCBI taxonomy): domain Eukaryota; kingdom Metazoa; phylum Mollusca; class Bivalvia; order Mytilida; family Mytilidae; genus Geukensia; species Geukensia granosissima. Next base: position 12,906 of record JAULBM010288872.1, on the reverse strand, counting down.
GCTTCCGATATTCACAGAATAAACATTTTCTTGCACAGTGACAACGGGAATATCTGTAAAATAGTGTACAAAATTCAAGTTCTAATGAATGTGTTCTTGTTTAAACTGTTATAATTTATATCTTAATATCTCTGCATTTATAAATAACGTGATTTTTATTATTATTTATTAGTTCTAATGAGATGATGGTAATGAAAAAATCACACATTTCAGCTTACATGTATTTAAATATAAATATATGAAGAAGTCAAACTTACTTCCAATTACATCCAAATAGGTCTGTTGGCTGTTGCCAGTTCCGATGCTGTTCGTGGCATAACACACATAATTTCCTTCGTCTGAGGTCTGTGCATTGCTAATGACGAGTGATGGGCTATTGACTGTTGACCCACTGTATCTTGAGTTAGAAGATGTAGTGTCAATACTCTGTTGTTGGTTATTAACGATTCGACGCCAATAGACTGTCGTAGCAGCCGGGGACGCTACTACTGTACAACCAAGTGTGACCGTTGCTCCGATGTTTGTGTTGTAATTTGATAAAGCTACAGTCACGGATGGAATACCTGAAAATATATTTCAATATTTGCTTTATCTATTCAAATTGATCTAGACCATTTTAGTTAATAATTAAAAAATTTAAAAAATCATACTTAAACCTATAACTTAATGTTTTGTTTGTAATGTTAGCCTAAAATATGTAATTATTTTGCTATAATAAGTCACCAAACGTAAGAGAATAGAAAATATTCCAGTCAATACACATCAATAATATTTGTGCTAAAAAAACAAACTTACTTCCAGTAACAGCCAAATAAGTCTGGGCAGAAGTTCCAGTGCCAACAATGTTTGTTGCTGTACAAACATAGTAACCAGCATCACTCTGTTGAGCATTATTAACGTTCAGATTTGGGTTGGTCACGGTGGGAGTGTTGTATTTACCAGCAGTGGTAGAAAGAGATGACTGTACACCGTTGATCACTCTGTACCACTGTACACTCGTGGCACTTGGATTAGCAGTGATTGTACAAACCAGTGTTGCAGTCTGTCCTAATAGCACGCTGTAGCTGTTAGACTGAACTGTTACAATGGGTAATGCTGTAAAAAGTAATGTTTATGTACAATAAATCACCAGAAACACTTTCATTGACCAAAACTAGAACAAAGAATGAGGAACACACATAAACAGAGTCAACTATGAAAAATATTATCTTGATCAGATAGCATGAACTGCTGCGACACATATTGTAGTGTGGCCTTTTCTCAGCAAACGTATGTCAGACCTTAAATGCGTTAATTGTGTTTATTACAGATATATACACACAGATATTGACTCTAGTATTTTACTGAGATGTTGCTACAACAATTATCAAACTAAAAACCAATAATATACTGCTGATAATGAAAAAGACTTTCATATGGGTTAACTATTGTAGGAGTATCTTACTCACTTCCAATAACATCGACATATGTCTGTGAACTTTTTCCAGATCCCATGCTGTTAACGGCATTACAAACATAAAATGTTTCGTCATTTGAATCCACATTGTTTATTGTAAGAGAAGGATTACTGACGGTTGATCCACTGTATTTCGCAGTTGCTGCAGTGTCAATTCTTACTTCTTGTCCATTCACAACCCTTGACCAGTATACCTGTGTATGTGCTGGAGAAGCAGTTACAGTACAGACTAGCTGGACAGACTGTCCAAAGTTTACAGGATAATTACTTTGTGCCACTGTTACTGTTGGTACATCTAAAAAAATTATTTTTTCCAAACTTAGATTTTTGTGTTATTGATACCTTTAAAAGACAGAAATTATATCTTAGAGATAATTTTCGCTTTAATTGAAATCTTTTCAAATGAGAAATTCAAAATTGTTTTTATTCCACTGCTTGACTGAATCTTATTTCACTTCATCGAATCGTTAAAAGTTACCGCTCGATTTTGGTAAAATACCATTGATCTACATATCATGGTTATAACTCTTGGTTAAACAATTTCCACTGTATAAATTATTTCTTTTCTCAGAAAACGTTTAACTGAAAAGAAAAAGGACATACTTCCGACAACATTAAGAGTAGTAGGGTTACTCTGTCCAGTTCCAACACTGTTCTGTGCATGACACCTATAAACACCAGCATCACTCTGGGCTGTGTTCAGGATAATCAGTGAAGGCGAATTGACAGATGATCCTTGGTATTTTTGGGTATTCGCCATCGATATTGTCTGAGCAGCATTAGTGCCAGTTGTCACAGTCCAATAGATGTTGGTCTCTGTAGGGTTTGCGGATACAGTACATGGAATTGTGATCTGACTACCAATGTTGACACTATATGTACTCTGAGGTATATTGACAGAAGGGATGTCTGAAAAATAAAATCCAGAATCGTAAAACCAGCAATTTGCATTATTAATTTTGCTTGATAACAACCAATCGCAAAAACTTTGTCAAATAAAATTCCTGGATTTGTCTTCACCATTTGATATACAATAAAATTAGTGGAAAATTATCTCCTATCTATATATACAAATGTTATTATAACTTGATTTAATAAAGAAAACAAGACATGTGAAAACTTAACACGTACTTCCTACAACATCGAGGAATGTCTGGCTACTGGAAGCAGTTCCTGCAGAATTAGTCGCTGAGCAAACATAATTTCCTTCATCCTCATTTACAGCTCCAATAATTGTTAAGGAAGGGTTCTGAACAGTAGATCCGCTGTACTTGTTAAAGTTGTTAGTACTCATATCCACATCTACCAGTACACCATTAACTAGTTTTTGCCAGTACACATTAGTAGCTGATGGAGTAGCAATTACTTGACAACCAAGTACTATTGTATTACCGAGATTAACGGAATATGTATTAGATAAAACTTGGACTGTGGGAACACCTGACGAAAAATGTTTAAGCAAGCAATTAATCAGTTGCATATAATTTCACACACTTGCTTCAATATAAAAACTTCAAAATCAAATTTACAAAGACAATAGTTGAAACAAAACTTATATAATACATAAAATTATTTGTGAAAATCATTTTATATTGATTAAATTATAAGCAAGGATTTTTTGTTGGTAATAAATACAACCTTAGTTGTGATAGGAGCTGCTTACTCTTCTGAAGCACCTGAAGTCGCGCTAGTTTTTGTTCATGTTATATATAGTTTTAGTTTTCTAGTGTAATATTTTCTTTACTATGTTTTTCTTTCGTTTCATTCTGTTGGTCATGGTCTATATTCTGACTATGATTTTCGTTTGTCGTTTGGAATCTTTGAATTCTTATTACAAAGAATAATGAAAGTAAAAATGTATGTACATTTAAATTATATTTTACTTTTATCGAAGGATTTACTTACCTCCAACAACGTCTAGCAATGTTTGCTGACTGTTTCCAGTTCCAACACTGTTCTGAGCGAAACACTGGTAGTACCCTTCATCAGACAGAGTCAGTCCGGAAATCGTAAGTGATGGGGATCCTACAGTTGAACCAGAAAATCTACCACTGGTCAAATCTATGCTTGTCTGCTGACCATTTACAATTTTTCTCCAGTAGACATTTGTTTCTGTTGGACTAGCCGTTACCGTACATCCTAGAGTAACTGAACCCCCAAAGTTGGCCGAATATTGGGTCTGAGAGACTGTTACAGTTGGGATATCTGTAAACGAAATATGTAAGTATTTTATTTTATAAGAATTAATGATCACTAAATATATGAGTTATCTTTAAAGTAGTCAAAGCAATAGATCTTTTCATTTGTGTCTCTTACCAAACAAAAACTAAATTAAAAACAAAAAAACATAATCTTTGTGATATTCCTTTAACGGCGATGATCAGAAGAAATGTTTGTTAAGAAATTAAGAGGTGTATTTATAACTGACGTCACGTCTACAAAATACTCATTACATTCCACATTTATGTAGAAGAATTTGGGTAACGTTTGTCAATAAGTAATGTTTTGTAGAAAGAACCCGTACGTCAAATTACTTACTGCCAGTAACATCTAAGAAAGTTTGTCCACTAGAGCCGGTTCCAACAGAGTTAGTAGCGGTACAAATATAATTTCCTTCATCACTGGTCCTGGCATTACTAATCGTTAGTGATGGTGAGTTAACAGTGCTACCCGTTATTCGGAATCCATCTACCGATACCGATGTAACCTGACCATTAACAATCCTCTGCCAGGACACAGATGTGTAGTTAGGATTAGCAGTAACTACACACTGTAGTGTAACTGTACCGCCCTGTGTGACGGCGTAACTGTTGGAGGAAATTGTGACGACTGGAACAGCTGTAATATAAAACAGTTTTATATAATATATATCATAAATTTGAACATCGCATATATCTATACTGTATATTATTGGCTATCGCTTTTGGGTTGTTTAACATTATGTCTTCTATTTTTTTATAATAATATTCTTAAGTCATGGATTGATACATCAAATATAATGGGGAATATTATTTCTAAAATCAGCATGTTAGATTTTTTTAATGAAATGAACTTATTTTAAAGTATAAATGAAAAACTTATACCTCCTGTAACATCGAGGAATGTTTGTTGACTCTGTCCAGTTCCAATACTATTGGTAGCAAAACAGACGTAATTTCCTTCATCACTCAAGGCGGCATTGTTTATTTGTAGGGATGGGTTGTTGACGGTAGAGCCACTATATTTGTTGTTACTGTTTGCTACATTTATATTTGTAGTAACGCCGTTTTGGATCCTTCTCCAGAAGACACTTGTATGTGCAGGATTTGACGTGACATCACAGACCAATAAGACAGAACTTCCAAAGTTAACATTATACTGTGATTGTTGGATTTCTACGGTAGGTATATCTACAATGAGAACGTTTAATACTTGTATAGTTTCACCTTTATGAGATGTTCCATATACTTGATAAATTATAAGACATTAATTACAACTTATATTCTGTCTAATAATAAAAAAGATCTACTTGTCATAATATTAAGGCTAGTACGTCTAGCTCTTCCACTACAATTTTTTTTTTTGGGGGGGGGTTCTAGTATTTATAGGTAAACCTGAAATGGCATATTTGTCAGAAGACCTTTAATTAAAATGTTAAACTTGTGACAGTTTGTAAATTGGTTCGAGTGTACATCTACAAAACAATACATTATTTTGTCATCATATTTACATTTTGCCATAAAGTTCTGTTGAATTTATACGACATCAAGATGGCAGTTATTTAAGCATATTTTTAAAAATCACTTTCGACTTTGACAAATATGGGGAAAGTTGTTCAAAAATTACAATTCTACCATGATGAAAATATATATTTATTCTCTTGAAAGTTTGCAGTTACATCGATAAAATATGTCTATTCTAATTCCTACACAATACTTTATTCTGCTGCTCTCTTTCATGAAAATACCGTCTTTTGTAAAGAATTAAAATTTAATTCTCTAATCGTTGTGTTAAGCCAAGGACAAACATAATCTGCCTTAACAGATTTTGGATTATTGTTAAATTGAAAACGGATAATGCAGTTTTCTACACGTATTTAAATGTTTCTTAAACTTCCTTTATACATTTAAATTTCTTGATCGATGAAATTTTTATGATAGTGAATAGGTCTAATTGTGTGTAGCCAATAGACCATGCGAATAATTAAGTACATAAAAATGTAGAAATCCCAGGTTATTAACATCACTTAACTTGTTCATGTTGTTATAACTAGAAGAAAGTGATTTAATCAATAATTCGTCTTGCCCTTGTGAATTTCAGATCATAGTTACTAACTATAAGGTACTCTACTGTACTTACTGCCTACAACATCCAGGGAGGTAGATGTACTTTGGCCAGTACCAACACTGTTGGTGGCATAGCAAATATATGTGGCCTCGTCACTGCTGGCGGCGTTGTTTATAGTTAAAGATGGATTTGCCACTGTAGAACCTGAGTACTTTCCACCACTGTTAACCACGTTTATATCTGATTCTTGTCCATTGACCGTCTTCCTCCAAAATACTTGAAAGTGACCTGGGTTTGAAGTTACTGTGCACCCCAATGTAACTGAGCTACCTGTGTTCACTTGGTAACTCGATAATGTAACTTGTACTGTAGGAACCTCTGAAATAATATTTGATGATATGTGTAACAGATGGTGCGTGTACTTTTTGCCCGAATTTACATTTCTTGCATAAGAATCAACAATACCAAACATATCTCAAATTTCAATCCACAAAAAATTTATTGAGTGTTGGTTGCTGAGCGTCTAGTGGCAAATATTTCATGCACATTCAGGACGATAAAATGTTCAACACTAATCAAAATAACCGAAAATGCGGATTGGTGGGACACAACAGAGCAACGGCTGATGACTGCCACTGGAAAATGGGAGGGATGAGTAGGTGCAAAAATATTACCTTTTGTACCAGAATAGGCCTCCTTTTTCGAAATCTACAAACGGGATAATAAATCCCCGCTCGTTATTTGTGGACTATGCATTTCGGATCTCTGCTCTGCATAATATATAACATATATGTGTTAATGTTAAATATCTTCAATGATTTTGTTTCATGGTTTTTCTGAGACCACATTCTACTGTTAAAATGTGCTATCTCCCGAAAAAAGTAAAGATAAATTTAATGTTAAGGGTATTTATATTAAGTATAAACAATCAAAGTCGGTAGGTAAACCTTCAATACAATATTTTAGCTACTCCATTATAAAGACGCGTTTATAACCTTTCTCAAATTTGATTTTTTCGACATCATATTATGAAACCACTACTTACGTCCGGATACATCGAGGAATCCTTGCTGACTTGAGCCGGTTCCAATACTATTTGTAGCAAAACATTGGTAATTTCCCTCATCACTGAGTTCAGCATTAAATATAGTCAGGGATGGATTTACTGTTGTTGACCCACCATATTTGCTGGGGTTAGTGGACGGTCCGATGTTCGTTGTCTGTCCATTAACGACGCGTATCCATGAAACACTTGTGATAGAGGGGTTAGCAGTCACCGTGCAACCAATAGTTATTGCGTTTCCCACCTGTACTTGGTAATTGGTTCCTACTATTGTTACGACGGGTACACCTACAAAGAAACGTTAAACAAAATGTGTATTTTTTAGGAATTATCACATAAATAATACTAATTTATTATAATATCAAAACAATAAAGTGTTATAATGTAAAAATTATCGTCATTATTTTTTATAGGAAATGAGGCAGACAAATAAAAGATGTCAGAAACCATTGCAGATTTTCACTAACCGTTTTAAAAATAAAAGCTGTTAAATATACAATATAAGGTCACTGTCTCAAAAATATCAACTTTTTTGTATGAAGCTAAGAAACTGGGGTGAGGTTTACCGAGCCCTTTAACAGTTTCCAGCCGAATTAAAAATAACATTTTTCAGACAGTGATCCATATATTGAATTATACTGCACAACAACAACGAAAATCATTTTATCTTGAGCTGTTTGGTTGTTTAGTTGAAAATAGTTGAAAATTCGTGTCCCTGGATGGGCCCCTGACTTCCAAAGAAATGAAATTGACATTGTAAAAAATAATATATCCTGTTTTCTATATTTAGGAGAAAAAGACAACAGGAAGTAACAAAATATCAGTGAACTGCAATATATAGTATATTTCATTTATAGAAGTACTTGTACCATTATTTCAGTATTAAAACAAAGATCCGGTTAATTACCTCCAGTAACGTCTAAGAAGGTAGTCTGACTGTTAGAGGTTCCAACACTGTTTGTAGCGTAACAGATGTAGGAGCCTTCATCAGCTAGCTCGGCATTAGTTATAGTCAGGGATGGACTGTTAGTGGTTCCACCGGAATATCTACTGTTGCCATTTATATTAACGTTAGTCTGTACTCCGTTCACAATCTTTCTCCATGAAACTGATGTCTGTGTTGGTGTACCAGAAACTGTACAGGTTATTGTAACCTGTTGTCCAATCACTACGGTGTATGTAGATTGTGGTATTGTTACTGTTAGTAAGCCTAAAATATAAAATTTAATAGGTTACCACTGATAAAACGCAGAAGCAATTATTTTTTCACAAAGAGGCTTACTTTGAATTCTAAAAACGAATAGAAATACGGAGGAAGTTATACATTTAAAGGTTATCTTCAAATAAACAGATTTAAGCACGAAAAAAGTTGGCTTGAATCAACAAACAAGACAGCCAGAAGGTGAAAATCCATCTTAGTATTACCAGCATCCAGTCAGCAGAAATAAATCGATTCAACCTTGAAAATGTTATCAATTAAAAGGGAGTTCTCTATTCAAAAAATCAGTAGATTATTTGATTATATACAATGAGGGATGACTTACTTCCTGTGACACTTAGCGTTGTGGTGCCACTGGTTCCTGTTCCGACCAGATTGGTAGCTGTACACGTGTAAGTTCCAACATCTGAGGATGCCAGGTTAAAAATTGTTAGAGATGGCGTTATTGTGGTACTTCCGCTGTATTTCACTGTGTTCGTAGATTGAATATTGGTAGTTGAAGCTCCATTATTGAATGTCCATGTTACCGACTGGAGAGCGCTATTTGGAGACGACACGGTACAACCAAGTGTGATACTACTTCCGGTAGTTCCAGAATATGAAGTCTGTAAAATTGTTACGACTGGCGGAGTACCTACAATCCAAGCAATGCAGAATAAAATAATTTCCTATAACCTTTCACGAGCTTATCTACAGTCAAACCTGAATTATGAGGTCACCTGTGGGAAGAAGCAAAAGTGACCATTTAAGACAAATGACCTCTTAGACAAATATCTTTTAAGATAAAATCTTAAACAATATAGTATTGAAAAGATGGCCTTTAAAATCAGTGGCTGCTTGATAGTGTTGACCACATATTCAAGTTTGACTGTACATAAAATCACCATTTATATAATTATCTAATTATTTGTATGTGATCAATTACTTCGGTAAAAAAAAACAAATGTTGTCATGGGGTTTATTTTAACCACCTATTACATGTAGGGGCTTTGAGAAATTTACTTCTAAAATGCGAAATGGATCACTTTTGACTATTTCGTTTATTTCGACCGGCATTGACAACAATATTATAAAAAATACGCAGATAAAACATTACAAGTGTTTGTTTTATTCGAACTTTTTAGATAGCCAAAACTGAGTGATCCTTAGCCAAGTTCAATAAAGACACAATTGTAGGATAAATAGAATATGATAGGGAACAGAGGAAAACCACAACTCGACAAAGTCCGAACTTTTCATTTAGAAAACGGGAAAATCAAAACAATGGTCATTATTCAAGACAATGGTTATGGAACAAAGTTGTGTATTTTTTTTTACCAGACTGAAAATTAGAGATGTTATTGAATCATTTGTTAATTAAGCTGTTCACACGTTACAAAATGTCGAATTTAGATTTCTAGTATAGATCAAACCAGTTTATAAAGGTCAATATTTAGACTAAAAAGATTAAATCCCCTTGTTTTACGAAAGGATGGACATCATGGTTATTGTCTGTCTATTTGTATTGACTATGTAGAAGCGTTAACGCTTGGCCCGGAATATATATACATACGTTGCATTTGTATAGTAAGTGCAGCCTACATAAAGAATATACAGTCTTTAGAATGGGTGTGTCATTGTGTCGTTGTAAAATATCCGTTTTCTTACTGAATGGTTTGTAATATGCCATGGAAAAAATAATAATTGTCCATCTGTTACTTTTTAATTTTACTTCGGTATTTTCGTGCATGCAAAATGAACATTATATAATTAATTCGCAAAACATACGCAGTTAAATAAAATAGAGATTATTGAAACACATAATAATATGTATACCACATAAAACCTTACAATTTCATGACAATCTATAACCTCTAGAGGTATGAAAAACCTGAACAACGGCACTTCCAAACTCATCGACGAGCAAATGACTAAGGTTGTCAAATTTTCTGTGCATGTTTAAGGTTAAGCAAACTGAGAAGTATTTACACAGGAGTGTTTCTAAACTGTCTAGGTGTAGGAAGAAAGGATTCAGTCAAGGTTCGCATGCAGTCAATGGATCAGATCACAACCACTTACCATTATTACGGTCCTCTTTAAAATAACACACAAGTAAGTATTTGTTTTTGTCACTGATATTAAAAAAGAGTGTCTCGACATATATGCATTGACCAGTGTCAGTTTTATAACGCTGGTACAGTCAAAACCAAGTGTGATGTGGACACCTTTGGTAAATTCTAACGTATTTTTCATTGCAGGGTTATGAACATATTCACATAGAGATACAATTGTAACAAAGGGAACTTTTTCTCATTCATTTCCATAAGGTTTACTAACTGTAAAATATTAGAATATTATCACTAAATAACATCTGGCATTATCTTAGGTACATGAGGAAAGGAAATTCATCTTAAATAAGACGTCGTTTGCAATTTAGTTTTGTGTAATAATTTAAATAGTATCTAAGCCTACCTTGTACAGTCAGTGTTATGGTGTTAGTGTTCACTGTAGTAACTCCATTAGTAGCTTGACAATAGTAACTCCCAGAATCAGATGTAGCAACGTTAGATATGGTCAGTGACGGGTTAACCACGTTTCCGTTGCTATATTTCGACGACCCAGAAATTGTTATCAGCTGGTTGTTGAAATACCACCGGACGGAGGTAGCAGTACCTGTAACCTGACACTGCAATACGACCAGATTACCAACGTTCTGCTGATAAGATGTCTGTGGTGCAAAAACTGACAGAGGATCTAAAACATTACAAAATACATAAGTTAAACAAGAAAAATGTCAGTTTGATTGCTTAAAATCTTTGTAAACTTTCTGGTGGTATACTATAATTGCAAACTGAAATGGGACAGAAAATTATACACGAAACATAAAAGAAAAAAAAATAGCATAAGTAATAAAAACACGAAACACGATGTCTGAAGTTATTTTCTAATTGTTTTTCGTTTGTAATAGCGATTAAATATCATTCTGGACCTTAACCAAATATAAACAAAGTAAAATATCAGTTAATGTAATGTTTCTATGGCAACTCTCATTGGAATGTTTTTATTTAAGAGCAAAAATGTAGGAGGGCCAAATGCACTGCGATAAGTAGCTGTTAAGGATTACAAGAAGCCGACCAAAGGTAAACCTTAAAAATTGCCAAATTCGACGACATTCATCAAGTTATAGTGAACTTACCGTTAACACTCAGCTGTAAACTGGCTGTCTGTAAATTGTTTCCCCTCGTTTCCTGATGCCTAACTTCACAATACAACGTTTGTCCATTGTGTGAAGCACTAGGAGCCCAGGATAGAACGCTGGTTACCGTATACGTGCCATCGGACTGTAGAACTGAATTTTGTGAAACACCAGTGGTAAAATCCGTATTTCCTATCCTAAGAGACATTGCTGGGGAAGGATTACCACCTGTGCTGATACAAGTCCATTGATTAGTAACACTTGAGGGTACGGATGTAGGACCTGTCAGAGTTGGTTGGTTTGGCTCCACTGCAAAGATATGTACAAATAAGTCTCATATGAATATATTATTCTGCTTTTATAATTTACTTGTCCAAGTATCAAAAACTCGATTTGCTAATTCCTTGTATAATAACGACCTCTTATGACTATATTTAATTTTTAATACTTTTTCAAAGTTATGGAGAGAAAAATAGATAGCAGTTTGCATACATACTGTAAACTTGGAAGAACCATGTTGATGTTAGCGGAGCTTGTAACACATTATTGTCAACTCGACACTCGTACACTCGTAGATGGTCACTTTTGGTTGCAATAAACGTGTAAGTGTTCGTTGTCACCCCATTTACTGTTGACACTGTTGTTTTAGATGGGTCGACAGTACTGACTGCATTGTTGCTACCTGGATACCAAAGAACCGTTGGCGTCGGACTGCCTCCCGTTGATGAACATGATAATGATACGGAATTTCCTTCTACTATAAAAGTTGGAGCGTTGATAACTGGGGGTCCAGGGACAACTGTAAAATTTTACGTGTAATATCTTATTGGTAAAGGAATCATACAGGTATTTATCATTTGACAGATGGCTGTAATCTATATCTGTTCATTTCAAGTAAGCATTTGTAAAAAAGTCATAACGGTGAGGTATATCAAACTGTGTAATGCTGTAGGGATATAATATTTCCTTTAAAATACTGTTTTGGAAAAGTTTCAATTTAAGCTTTTATTCTTCTATTTTAGCTTGTGATGTATGTTCTGTTTAATAATGACGATAGCTCACAAGAATAATTCATGTCATATTATGAGTAATACGTTCGATAGTTTTAAGATTTAAAAAATTCATTCAATAAACCATTTATTCTTTTAGTCCTTTTGAAGGTTGTTCTTTTTTTTTCATTTCAAAGCAGGTACAGAAAAGACAATAAAAAGTAAAATAACAAAATGAAGAAACTCCGTGCAACAATAGCTGTATTGAAATTTGCAAAAAAAAATCATATTAATAGCACGGAGAAGACCTACAGGACATATTTACAAATACCTACTCTGTGTTTGGCCGCAAACTGGAATCAGAAGTGTAATAAACACCGAGAAGCAGAGGAGTGGTGCTGAGTATTGTTTGGTCATTGGTGAGACCATTTTCATTAGATGCTAACTCTTATTCTTCTTGCCAACTGATCTTCACTTTACAGAACACTGAAAGAAAAGGCCCTTAAGTAATTAAATTCCCAAATTCTGTCTCCACAGTAAATTAATGGATAATTTGTCGTTGCTCTTAAAAGAAACAGTGACTTGTTAGTGAAAAATGTTTTAAATTTAAGAAGAGATTGCTTTGATGTCACAAGTAAAAACTTAAATTATCAGAACTCAGAAAAAATGCTTTAATTTAGTGTGAGCTAATTTATAGGGCGATGAACGAATGAATCTCATATGAATTAATAAGATATA
>JAULBM010288861.1:0-15924 GCA_032357055.1 Geukensia granosissima | reverse complement strand
GAACGACCTATTTCTATACCCCGGCCGCCCTCGGGGTTCTTTGATTGATGACAAACTACTCCTTCTACAGATGATACTCATTGATGATATTAAGTTTGTCATGTACATACATGTATTTTTATTCTCTTTTAAATAACAGATAAAATATATTTTTGAACTGAATTGAATGTAAAAAAAAATCTCACTCCTAACCACCCCAATCTCACCCTTAACTCAGCAAAATCTCACTCTTACGTAATTCGAATCTGTCACATGTATGAATGGGTAATTATCAATAGAGATATTTCATTGAATACACTTCTTTCAGTATGGGAACAAGGCAAGTCATATAACATACCCTTATCAGTAATTTTCCATCCATTACGGCAATGTTTGTTTCATTGAGGACATCACTGAATATGCAGATGCTGTAGAATTACAGTTTATATTTATTTATTTGATAGAATTGTTTTATCTTGGAAGTTAAAGCTATATAGTTAATTTTATAATTTGTTTCAGATGCTGGCTAATTTTCACTATATTATTGTATGAGTGCTCTGAATTACTTTTTTCCCTTGATAATATGTATTTTATGTTATACACAAAATTGACATGTAATATGTAGGAATTTTTCTGCAGCAATATGAATCCTACTTTGCAATGATTTGTATCATCCGATCTGACAATAAAATTTATATGTATAATGCTGTTATATCAGGTGACAGAATACCAGGACAAGTTAACAGCAGCAGAGACAGAAATTGCTGAGCTCAAGAATAAGATGGATGATTTAGAGTACAACTTTGAGAAAGCTGATGAAAGAGCAGCCAAGTTAGACAAACATCTAGCCGAAGCCTTACAGAAATTACAGAGTTTTGAAGATACTGGCGTTATACAGGAAGAAGGAGGCAGGAAAATAACAGGGGTCTCTAAAAAGAAGGTAAAATGTAATTTTCTTTGAGGCTTGTGTAAAGAAATTGTTAAAGCTGTTTCAGTTTGTTAGACATTTCACCTGTTTACCTGAATATGTGTATATGTTAATCATAAGAAGTCTATACTGCATTGTAGGATAATTAAAAATATCCAACAGTAGTGTGTTTTATTGATATTATTGTAAGTGCACATTTAGGAACACAAAGTTTCTTAAGAGTTTTCCACCTGAATGTGTTAAGAAGGGTCAGAAGGAAACTTTTAATAGTCCTGTCTGTGATTTTCCTACCCTTATTTTAGGACCATACATTAGCTCATGTTCCAATGTAAAAAAGTTAGAAAATTTCCAATTGCAGTCATGATTTTCCCAATTATTTCAGCTAAAATCAAATATTTATGTGCCTTTTTGTGTTATTATGATTTGATGAAAAGAAGCTCTGGTTTTAGTCAAAAGATAGAAATATATTTCTCATAGACATAGTAATTGAATACTTCAAAGTAAATTGATGATATAACAATCTCAGAAATTTTGATTTTTATATTATTGAAATAACATTTTTATTCCCAGTTCAAATGTGTATGCAACATGTTTCCCAATTGAAACAGTAGGGAGATCACCTCCTGTTGGTATTTGTACATTTTATATCATAAAATATTGCAAATGTATTATCATTGAATGTTGCATTAACATCCATCACCAAATTTTTTATACATAATCAGAACAAAAACCATTACAATTATCTTTTTGATATCTTTATATGTAAAGAACACAAAATTATCTTGTTAAGGTTGTAGTCCTTTCAGGGCGGATGTATCCTCAATGATACATGGGTCCTTTCTTCAGTTTTGACCCCCATACTACTTCAAGACACCTTGAAATGTCACTGTTATGGGCCTGATGGAGAGCCAGATCTAGTGGCTAAAAGATATTCTACAAATTAGAGCAACATACACAAGTTGTTCCTAACAGGATCATCAGATGTTACCCAGATGGTCAAAAAGTTTCCAAAATGGCAGTTTTAGCCTGGGGTGGGCTGTCATTTGGACCTCTGGGGCTTAAGGATTTGGTCCAACCCCATTAATTTTTTGTTTTGTCACAACAACAATGGCTGTTGCATATGCTAGAGCACAAGAAATATTTTTAAAATTTTTTTCTGAATTTTGCCAATCTCCTAAAGGTGAAAATCGCCAAAAATGACAATTTGGCTCCAAGGGGCTCCAACAGCCCTGGCTGAGATCAATATTACACCTAGGCATAACTTTCATGCATCGTGGTTGGAAAGACTGAGGCCCATTCTACCTTCAGCTGCAGTATGGAGTGGGTGGGTCTATGCTCCAGGTTGCCATGGCAACCATAAGGTCTTAAAAATGGCCAAAATGACCAATTTTCATCTGCTACCGAAGGTTTGACCCACCCCCCTTTTCCTTTACTACTTCATAAAGCTGCTGCACAAGCATCATTCCAGAATCTCAGCTCATTTGCATAAAATTTGCATAAGGTTGCAAAGAATCGAAAACTAGGTATTTTTGAAAATTAATTCAGGGTTGAAAGTGTTAAATTTTTGTCCTAGTAATTCTCAAGGTTATTTATAATGGCAATCACATCATCAGTAGCAGCTCCCAGTATCAAAAATTACAGTTGTGAAAATAATAGATAATAAAATTCTTTATTTTGTCCTGGTTGTTTCCCAGAAGGTTGATTATTAATCGTACATCAAGACATCTGCAACAACACCTAATAAGACTTTAAAGTTATTTTGTAAAATTTAACAATCCTTCTTTTGATCCATCTGATATATTTAGCATCAGTTAAAAATGTGCCTACAGCCCATGATATTGAAAATATTTGCATTTGTCAATGGTAACATAATGTCATGATGACTGTGAAAATGCTAACTAAAATATCTTAAGTTTTGAATATCTCTATTAAGTTCATTTATTTCTATTTCACAACTATCCCTATCAAACTTTGCGTTGTTGATATACATATATTTATATGTACTAATGAACATTTCAGTCTCAACCTAAAAAAACATCAATTAATCCACATACATGTATTAATTATATACAGTAGACCAAGATAAAGTGTCAGATGATATGGTCTGACAAGGATTCAACCTAAAATCCTTAAACTCTATTTCAAATAAAAATATGTACCAATAACTCACCAAGAGGATATATATCTACTCTGAAAGGCAGCATTATTCTCTTCGACATAAAGTTGTGTGTTTTTGATTCATCTCTAGGGTGAAGAGGTAACCAAACCTACAAAAATATCATTTAGATAGTCAGTCCCTTGAACTTGGATGGCTTTAACACCATCAGAACCTTGAAACTCAGTCCATTCAACATTTTTTTTTAACTTGAACCTTGATTATTTGGACAGTTCCTAAACCCAGGAAAAAAGTCAAGTTCGCATATATAATACCACAGATTTAATCTGCTGTTTTGTGATAATATATTTCAACTACTATCAGTTTTCCAAATCTGATGAATGAACAGGTGCTCAACCTATAGTGATGGAAATGCCATTAGAGAAATAAATCAGTTATTGCTCCCATTGGTGGAAAAACAGATAAGTCAAACATTCATGAAACTATTTACAATTATAAAGGATAAAAACTTTAAAAATTTGGAAATCCTTCCAAACCAGGAAAACTATAACTCATGGAATTTTTTTTTACAAAATATAATGAATTCAAAGTATCTATAATTGTTCCTCTTAGTTTTTACCTTCATCCCTTGTGCACCACATCCTAACCATAAAGCTTCCATCAGCTGAGCTTTACCCATGTTAGCTCTTGATGATGTCCACATGTTTTCAACATTAGTGGCAACCATTGCTGGTGGAGAAAATGGCACCTACAGAAGGTAAAAGCATAATAAAACAGTATTGGTACATCTAAAAAAATCACCTCAATTTTTTTTGTATCTGGTATATGACTGTTTTTAAGCCAAAAAATAATAAAAAGCATCTAAAACCAGAAAAAAACCAGTATTTTCTTCTCAAGATTTCAGGAACACTCTACGAGAAAAAATCTGCTATATTGTTGCTATCAATTAAAATTAACAATACAAAACTTTTTTTTGATTGAATTTTTAAAAGGAAAACTTGAAAAGAAGTGGAAGTGAAAGAAAACCAAAGAGCCACACAAAAGGGAAGAAGTCGACACACATGACAATCTCATGAATATGAACAAAACGAAGCATGACACATAGTGTCCATAATAAAATCTTAAACCACACATACAAACATGATCAATGCAGACACAACCAAAGTTTTAAAAAAAAGAAAAACAGAAGAATATGTGTAATATTCAAAGACTATACAATTTTATTTTTTTACAATGTATGGTAAAATACTTCACATCCAAAAAAGTATTTTTCCATCAAAATCTTCCCAAAATACTTACAGGTTTATTCTTGGGTTGATTGCTGTCTTTGATTTGGGGACCAGTACTGTCTCGAGGAAACATTAATAATTTCCCAGCGACATTTAACAACAAACTTTCAGCTTCTTTGGCAATATGCTGATTCTTAGCACCTGTAATGCAAAAATAAAGAAAACAGTTTTAGAGCTATTTCAATGGGTAGAAAGGAAGAAAGTTCCAATATTGCCCAACCACTAAAATTAACTTTCTTTTATTCATATTTTAGCATGTACAAATGTATCTAATGGGGAGGTAAAAAATAATGTATCCCAACCTATGCCCACAAATGGAATTTCTTACCTACTCTATCTTATCTATTTTAATGGAATAACCCTCATCATTTGCATGAATCTAATGGGCAGATAAACATTAATTATCCACAACCCATATTAACAAAGAAAATTTCCCTTCATTCTCCTATTTTAATGTAATAACCCTAGCACTGTACATTTATATTCAATTCTTTGACAATATCATACATTTGTTTTTCATTTACTGGTTGTTTCAGTAAAGTCAACTGTCCATAAAAGAAGTGACATCATAGTTACAAGCAGCGAACTTTAATATTAACATTATCCTTAGAAATAGATTTTAAGAAACATGGAGTATAAACTGAATTTATTATCATTTGATGGCAAACATTGGCCAAATAGAACTGCCCAAGTAAAAATGATTAAAATTGAAACGGACACTAACTTTTTATGTGTCCAAATTTTGGCACCAAAATGGAAAAAACTATGAGAAACAATCTCAAAAAGTTTACTGTGGCAACAGTTTAGGAGGTTTGATTGGGTGTAAGGAACATATAAGTTTTCATTTGGGGGATAATTGGTTTTGTTTGTTTGATTGGAGTTTAACTCCTCATTCAACAATATTTCAGTCATACCACGGCAGTCAGTTTTACTGGTGCAGGGAGCCTGAGTACAGGGAGAGAACCACTGACCTTAGGCAGATAACTGACAAACCTTATAATGTGCAGTGTGAGTTAAACGCAACCTATTTTTCTATGGTACAAACTCACACCTTATAGGTAAAAGGCTACAGTGATCTGTGCAGGTACGTTTAAATCAACTACCTAGACTACTCCGCCACACAGGCCCCCTAATTGGTTTTTAATCACATGACAATACAAATAAATGGACATTTGCCATAGTCCCTGCTCATTGTTACAGTGGAGAATATATCAATCTTTATTTAGATATCTTTACCATATTCTGTTTTAAGTGAAGATAATGCCAAGCCAGTCACACAAACAGGATGTGGTACATAGTTATTTAATGAGACTTCCTGTTTTTTGTTGATATCTAATGCTGGATCTGAAAGATAAATAAACAATATCACAGAAATCTTTTTTCCATAACTAAACAATCAGAAAATTGTAAAGTACAGAATTATAGAAAGCAAGCAAAGTAAATAAAAAAAAAACAAGACAAAATGTGGTGCCCAGTCCTGACAAACAGGAAGTAGACAAATAACTTTTACCTTTACTTTATTGCAAATTACACCCATATGGGACAAGCAACACAAATACATGAATTAAAAAAAAAGAAATACACACAAAATGAATATTCTGTAAATGGAATATATACAAATTATGTATACAACAGACCTGAAAAGGGAAATATGGTACAACTCACCCAGATAATGCTTCAGATTAAATATTAAACAATCCAACATACAGAAGCCAAGAAATCTTTGACGAAAATCAATCAAGTACAGATGAACTGCCATATTCAGGATGGGAAGAAAATAACAAACAATTAATCAAAATGTAGACTGTGAGCAGGGGACCAGTAAGGGAAGGAATTTAAGACACCCAATGGAAAAATTACAGGTTGGATAGGGTCGAAAATTTAGTCTTGTAACTGGCTGCCTACAGACCACTCCAACTAAGCTGTTACAAGGGGTCTTTTACTTGCTTAGAACGTGGCATTTTCTAAACACAGTGCATCTCCCTCCAGAAAAATTGTTAATTCATACATCCAAAACAACCAGGAACACCAAACAGCCTTAATCTATAACCCTGCCGCCCAAGGCGGACATTGAAAGAGGATTTAATATCAAATAGTTTTTTTTTATTTAGTAGAAATGTTTAATCTGTCTATACTGAATCGTATGATATGCAAACATGTTTTAATAGAAAATTTCTTAATTTATATCTAAATTTTTACCCTGCATATAAATTTTATCTGGGTAAGTAGAATACAAACCAACAGTCTCTACAGTATTTGTTGAAGACAGTTTTAGGTATACTTACTAGATTGAGTATTCTTCCTCTCTAAATTAAATAACATGATATGAGAGTCTATACAAAATACAATGAGTATATCCCTGAATATGTTCAACAATAAAATCTGTGATGGCACTTTGACTGACATGGAAAATGTGTTGTCTAGTTTACAACTTCGTGGATAGCACCTTATCTACAAAAGGAAATTATTTTTATTATAATTATCAATAATCAGTAAAAATAGTAAAAATAAATATTTGAAAGGTATTCCCACAAGATCTGTTATCTGAATAATACCAAAAATAAAAAAATGTGTGCCTTAAATAGTCCTGTTTATAGTATTTTTCCACAAATAAAAGATGTTTTTGTCAACAAAATCTAAATAGCCAATATGTTTCTTTTATATTTGTCTTTGTAAATATGATGTCTTTTTAATGGATGTTGGTCAGTGCAATTTGCTTTGGTGTTAAGTATTTTTGCAATTTGAATCATTTTATAGAAAAAAATAACAAAATTTCTGCTCAAAAATTAAGAAATTTGATCGTAAATATTTTGAAAGGTCATTCTTAATTCAGTAAGATTTTTGCTTAATTTTATTTGCAAAAAATTAAGATAAATTCTTAAATACACACAATTTTACAGTTATTATGTAAGTAAAATTACTGTGTATTTATTGTACACCTTACTTCATCTCTTTGTCCCACAATGTTGTAACAGGCCACACATATAAAATCCTTCCACCATGACATCCCACCAGATACTACCAAATCTCTTTCCTGAAACACGAAACATCTTGATTTTCTACTTTGTGTAATAAAACTTAAAATTACATGTAAATGAAATCAGAACAGCATTTAAATAACAAATATTTATTCTGCTTAACTGTATACATTGAAATCAGTCTAAATAGAACATCAGTGGGACTGAAGACAGTGCTCTGTTTGCATCTTAAATTAACAATAAAGGTTCAGTTATGATGGATTTATAGTTTATTCTAGTCTCCTCAACTCCTTCTACATTATATATTGTTGGTATTCACATTTAAAAATGTGCCAACTAGTTTTTTTTTATACAGACATGACCTAAAAACAAGTTTTATAAGAAAATATTATCTAATCTTAAACACAAGTACAAATATCTTGATCTAAATGGCGTCTGTGTAAAAAAGATTCTCATCACTGAGCTAAAAATAAATGCTCAGCTAATATCATAATACTTGAAATACCTGAGTTTCATTTCCAAACAGTTTCCACTTCCTGTTTGCACATGTATAATGTGCTATACCAGTTTTACCTGCCACTGCTACACACTGACCTGTTTTATCCACAGCAGCATACTGAAAATTAACATAAATAAAATAGGATTAATTCCAGATGATTGTATTTTCAAATATGCATTAACAGACTTGTGTAGAAAATTCTATTATTTGAAACAATAGCCCTGTAGCCAAATTGTTTATCAATTCAATATAGTTCTTTCTGTTCCAGTCCAAAAATGACATCCTAGCTTATAACTGCCAGTTTAGCCAAATGCAAAAACAAATGTACCATCATTTTTAGCAATTCATGATTTTGACAAAAAAACTTCTAAATTTCAACAACCTAAATACTATATTTTTAGCAATAAAAAACGCTGGGCTATGCCAAAAAAGTTGGTTGCGTGTTGACAATGAAAGCTTATATTTGTCTTTTCCTTAAAAAGATTAAAGGTATATTATCTTCTATGCTTACATATCGAGATCATATAAAAATCAAAGATGTCTGTCTGGCCACTGTATACCAAGTGAGATTGGTATGACCTTGCACAGCCAATTCCCACAAAAATGAAAGCTTGTATATTATAAATGAGATCAGAAGGCACTCATTTACTATCCTATTATGCATTGGGTATTTACTTCCAGCCATTTACAGAAGTGCCTTCCTGAACCTCACAACATTCCCCTCCAAACCCCAATTTATCATGGAACAGCCCTAATTAGACTAATTACTAGATTAACTTTATTAATAAATCTTACCCTGATTGGCCAGTTGGCCCCCAGATAACTGTGTGAGATTGGTATAACCTGCCAGAGTTTATTACCCACAGAAACATGAGATTCAGAATGACTAGATTTCTGTGCGGTATCTCCTATATTTATATAGATTTTGTCCTCTCCTTGTAAAAATACATGCTCATGATTTGCCTGAAAAAAAAGGATAACAAAAACTGTAAACATGGTTTATTTATAAAATTTCCTCTATCAATTAAACAAGATCATACCATTTCCAAAATTAATTTATTATAATTTCTTAAAGGAATCCTATAAAATGCACTTCCATTTTACTATTAAATACATTTGCTTTACTCACAAATTGTTAGCTACTCAATGTAAAGAATCATTATTTGTATTTAAAGTTTGAATCTTGTCTTCTCCAAACAACAATCAGACTTAAAATTATGAAATGATCAACCAGGCAGTTTTTTAAACCAGTGAAATTTCTTCCTAACTGCTAATACACAAGTTCATCTTAAACAGGTTTTTAGCATACAGGGATATGTAGGTTTAAAGAAATGATTTTTATTCCAAGCCTAAGACAGTTGTTCAAACATTGTACAGATTGATTGAGTGTGTCCTGACATCCAGTGGCAAATGTTTCATACATATTCTGGTTGAGAGATTATTAATTAGTGATTTTTACTGGACTAACATGATGCGCCTTGATTTTTAATATGCTAGCTAACAAAAGCACCAGTCTAAAGGAAGACATGCAACTTTACCTTAGTATTTTTCTGACCAGTCTTTGCTCTTATTCTAAATGTTGTGTTTATTGGAGAAGCAGTTTTACTAATTTTAATATCTTTCCAGGGAGGGGAACCATGACCTTTCACACTCAAAACAAGCATGCTAACCATTTTAGCAAAGAGGCAAACATTTTCGTTCACAGGTTAATAATTGCTGGAAATGTCATGTACTACATTAATGTTTCTATCAACTTATCTCATATCCCCATTGTACTTGATGTAAGAAAATCCAGACATGTATTAAGGCATTATAACTTACAGAACATGGGTTGACAGTGAGAGCACTTTTGACAAAATGGAGTTGCATGACATGTGAACATTCTGTGTTGTCATTATAGTCAGCATGTTGGACCTCCTTCTGTTCGGTACACACCATCCATAGCTGGTAGCCTTCTAGTCCCCATTCCTACAAAATAATCTGGGATTTCATTTAAATACACACAAGGACCCACAAGAAAAATTCTTAAATTTGTTTTTCAAATTTATAATTTGCTATGGTTGAAAGAAAAGTAGGAGACATCTTAAAAAGAATTTAAGTTGAACTTTCAGAGACATGTAATCATAATGGTAAAGTGACAGAAAGGATGGAGAAAACTGAAATTGTACACATCCCACGTGTAATATTTTTTACACATTAAAATTTTTCAACCAAATTTTTTGTTGATAAATTGTTTAATACATACCATTGCTTTCACAGGTGGTGGAAATAAATGCTGGTGGTCAAATGGAAAACTAAAAATATAAAATAGAGAATTAAAATCATAAGAAAATATCATTTTTAATAACATCAACAATGACAATTTACAGACATGATTTGGCCAGCAAAGAAAAAAATATGGAAAGAAACAATACGGGAAATGGGAAAATCCTATCTCAAAAAAGCAGAATTCCATTTTAAAGCATAAAATACTGAACCTGAATTTACGATTACATTTATAATGTCATAAATTTATTAGGTTTACAGCCAGCAGAAAAATTCAATATTGTTAGAAAGTGATAAATGATTTAATTGTTTACACTGACCTATATTCACCAGCCAATGAACACACTAATAATGAACCAAACACACTCCACAATGAATAACCACCATTTTTCCAACATAAAGCTAATGCAGTGCCATCTGGTGTCCATTTCATACAGTTAACAGAACCAGCTGTTTGAGCAGCATCTAAAAATTTGAATTTCAAAATTAAAATATGACAATTCATCAACAAATTTACTAAGTGTTTAGAAATACTCTATTTTATTAGAATGTTGCAAGTGAGAGGAAGCAGAGAATTCAAGAAATTAATTTCTGCTCCATTTTTTGTTTTAATAACTAATCATATATTCAAGATTTTTTTGATAGGTGTTAGATCTGTGATAGGAGAGAATTTTCTTATTCATATTTAATATTTATTGTCATGTTATTCCTGCAAGTTTTTTCAATATTTTCATGAAATGTCACAACAGAAACCTGACCCATAGTAATCTGCCTTGTAATATATATACATAGTCAGGAAAGAAAGGATAGGAACACTATCAAACAACATAACTGTTAATTGTAGGTACCTCAAATAACAAACAGAAATAAATTTTACATAAAATCTGTTCAAACTGTTTTCTATTCATGAAAAGACCCATTTAAAATTTATTAAAGTGGCTTCTTCAGTTTAGTGAGGGGCATTTTTTGGAACAGCCCTTGAAAAGCATAAAAGTGCTCTTTTGACACTTAACCATTTTATGCCTGGAAAAAACTTACAGCATAAAAGTATGGCAGCTAACTGTGAATGAACACTGTAATTTCCTTAAGTGTGCTTGCTTTTTAATTTTTTTTATTTTTGTAAATGCTGTTTACTTTCTTGTTTGTGAAATTTGAACTAGCAGCATCTGATATTCCTAACTTCTGTTTTCCACATTACCAAAGTATGTTACAGGTCAGATAACAAATACCAGCTTGGTCATTATATAAATTAAATTACTAATAAATAGATGTAAGACTGATTCCCAATAATTTCACATATTTAATATATTTCACTCTACAACTGATAAAATCAAAGCAAACATATGTTTCCATAAAAAGGTCAACTCCAAAGAAAGGATGAAAGCTATATTCTATTAATATGTCAAATTACACAGATTTTATTGATCAATAATTGATTAAAAATGCAACTTATAAAGCAGTTAATGAAGCAATGCATTATGATATATAAATAAATATTAAACCATAATAACAGATGTAAGAAGTTAAAACTTAAAAGGCTAGATAATTTGTCAAATACTGAAAAATAGGCTCAAAACTATGGGAAACAAAAACCACAAAATATTTGGCAGGCATACTAACTTAGTTACATGATACCATAAACAAAAGTCTACAACTTTTATGATGAAACAATGATTTTGATGCCCAGAGATGCAGCAAACATTGGAATTATCAAATGATAAAATAAATTACTTTAAACAAAATACAAATATGCATGATATATGCTCAAACACTTAAACTGTTAAAAATGTTTAAAAAAATTTTGTTACAGCCCATATCAATGGTAATAAGATGCTCCCCTGAGCCTTTTTTACACATGATTACAACTCCTCACCGGTCCTTATACATATTGTTGTTTGCCAGAAAGTAATGCTGAACAACAGTTTGCTTGATCATTCTACAAGTTTGATTCCATTTGGCTCAACAGTTTGAGAACATATAAACAGGAGGCTCCCAGGAGCATGTATTGCTCACCTGATATAAACTCCTGACTGATTCCAAATTGAATTTCCCTTACAATCCTAATGTACAAGTTTAGATGTGGCATACAACTTAATTCACAGGCAGGGATGCAGAACAAAATGTTGAACAACATTTCAACTAAATTTCCAATATAGACCTATATTAAACTAAGTCTGGCTGTGGTAGCCATTATTGGGCAGGACTGCCAGACAAAGTTTTGGAAGAAAGACCATCTAAGGACCATTCCATCAAGGTATGGTAAAATCTGACTTAGTTGTTACAGACAAGAAGATGTTTCAAATATAGCACCTCCCTTTTTCCATTTTATAAAGGCAGCAATCTTGGTTGCAGGGAGGAGGTACAGATTACTGGATACAATTTTGGTAGAGGACCACCAAAGTTTGGTTGCAATTGGCTAAGTAGTTTCAGACAAGAAGATATTCAAGTGAATTTCCCATAGGGTTCTATGTAAAATTTAGTTCAGCTGTGGTGTCCATCTTGGTTGGTGGCAGTGATGCTGGACATAATTTTGGTAGAGAATCATGTAAGGACCATTCCAGAAAAGTTTGGTTGCAATTGGCACACTAGTTTCAGTCAAAAAGACTTTTTAAATATATGGATGTATTATGTACATAAGTATGGGCGAGGGTAAAACCCTAATCCCTCAATCGCCTTCAGGCAAGGGTATAAAAAAGTTTCTTAGTATTGCCCATAAGGTCCAATGTTGAACTAATTTGGCTGTGGTGGCCATCTTGCTTAACACTTTCCAGGCGAACAATGCCTTGTGGTATCATTATTTTTTCACCTTGGGACCCCCATACACTATGAAAAACAACAGTAAGGGGCTTGTTGGAAAGCCAGATATTGTTACTGAAAGAAACTTTATAATTAGATAAATATTTTCAAGTTGCTGCTGAAAGGCTCATCAAATGTACCCAAAAATGTCAAAAAGTCAACAAATGGCATTTTTGGGTTGGGGTCTGTCATTTGTGCCCCTGGGGCTTACAGTTATTGTCACAACCCTTTCATTTGTGTTTTGTCACAAGACCCACTGCTGATGCTAAGTCACACCACATGAACCATCAAAAACCATCAAAAATGTCTTTTTGACCTCAAGGGGCTTCTACAAATCAAGCTAAGAGCTGAGATCAAAAGTGTGTGGGTCTTTTGTTACATGTTTCCATGGCAACCAGAATGTCCTAGCTGTGACTTTTTTCAAACATTTTAAGTTTTCAAAAGCTTGATGAAGTATTTGACAATACACAATTTATGTTTACAAAAATTCAGTCAGACAGGTTTATCCTAATACACAAATATACCTGGATAATCTTTACTGGATATTGTCAGGTTGTATGACACTTCTAGTGTTCCTTCTACTTCATTTATAACATATACAACACCAGCACCACTGTAAAAAAAAGATTACTGTTTTTATTTTAAAAGATTTTCAAATTTCAGAGATTTTAATAAACAGTGTTTGCAATTTAGAAACTAATATATGTTGATTACATTTAAAAACCTGTATATCACAGAATTCATGCACAGGTGTCATGTTGTCAAAGATGTCTTATAACTTTTACTCAATGTAAATGAAATGGGTAAAGACATATCAGTCCAAAAATGGTTTCCATAACCAGGGCCTTGTATTTTAATTTGCAAATGACTATAATATTTAATTTGTCATTAAGCCCTGTTAAAAACTTAGGGCAATCACATTTTTGCTTATTTGGAAAATAATCCCTGTCTAAAATTCACTCCTATTATGCAAATACTTTAACTGGGAGGTAACTTTTCCAATTCCCCATTTAAAAATTTTTTTTAGTATAAATGCCCTCTTTTAAGAGGTCACTGGTCCTTTTATATCTGTCCCAAAGGTTACTTCTAATTACAGGTAAGACTGTAATTAAATCTCATTGTTGGTTCGTACATTTTTCCTTTGATGTTTCATAGTATTTTCCATTATGAGGCAACCTCTCCTTTATGAACAATTAATGCTGATTCTAATGTTCTCTGACATCATAAAGAAGAATGCATCAATAATATTTGTGGGTATCTAGCAATAAACAGATTATCGTTGGTCTTCTTTACTTGATCTCTCTAAGTAAACATCTGAATGGATATAATTGTTCTGATAAATAAGATCAACAATAATCTATATATAAAACAGACTTAAACAATGATATTGCATCTAATTTGATCATGTTTGCAACATCTGTGATTAGATATTCTGAATTTCGCTTTTTGCTGATTATTCATTTAATCATAAAGCTCATTAACTTCAAGTATAACATTTTCAAACATAATTTTTAATAATTGTCCATACAATAAAGATTTTTCCCTACTGGAATAGTTTGTTTTAACAAGCATAATTTTTAAATAAGGAAGTTTTGCAATTGCATTTAGTGTCAAGAAATTAAGACCAGTAACTGAACTATCTCTACATGACCTAAATTTTGTACCTTTTACAACCAAATGCCATAAGTCTGTATCTATGGTTTACAGCCAGACAAACTGCATCTTTAAGGTCTTTTACCCAAACTCCTTGTGCTTCCTGAAATATGCAGAAAAATAAAATAAGTCTTAACTTATATATTCATGTTCTTTTAACCAATAAAAATTTATAGCCTTTCCCAGAGTTTCTATAGTTCAAAAAGATGATGCTGGGCATTTGGTCCAGTAATTTAGCAGATTAACTGGACCAAACAAAGACTTACTGGACTTTTCATATATCCACAATATATAATTTTAAAAAAGTTTTGTAGGACAGAACCATTACTGGTTTTTGTGTTTGGTCTGGAAAACTTCGAAAGACTGCTTTCCTGAAACATTAAGTAAAACAAAATTTACCTTTATTATCAGAATTAGATACTGTTAACCACGGATCTAGATCCAGAAAATATAAATATTTTGGGGTTTATTACAGCTATCATTATGTTGTGGACCTTTTTCCTTTGGTAATCTGTAGATGTTTGTAATAATACATGTACTTTTAAAATGACCCTCTCATTAAAAAATCACACCAGGTTTCCTTTTTCTACAACTGGTTTCATATTTGAGACTTTTGAACAGACAACACTTTTACTTACACTATTTTCTACCCTGGATGAAGGTGGTATGACAAACATTGCCCTACCACTAGACAGAACCATGATATATCCACCGATGATAGGACTGTATTCCATATGTATCACATGCCCATCTAAATCTGTTAGTTTGGCAGCTAAAAAAGAGAATCATGATAATTGTATCCAATCTCCGAAACAGAGTATAGTACTTCCTGCGTCAGACATATACATCTCTGCCATTGATGTTCCAACATTTATTGCCTGGATTGTGACGTCAAAATAGTTATGACGTCAAGAAATTATTGCATCACAAGCAGGTATGACTGCCATGAGAGGAAGCTCACAAAATGACATAATCACCAATGGCAGAGTCAACTACTGTAGGTTTAACTGGAACCTAGGAGACTCTGTTTCAGAAATTGAATTGTATCTAGAGCAAGGTCACAAACAGAAATTCACTGCTCAAAGCATGATGAATCCTTAAGTTGAACTACCTCCTTGGAAATATCTGACAGCAATTATATTATTATCCATATCTAACTACATATGACGCCTTAACTTCATATAAATTTCATCAAAATCAACCTAGCCGTAGAGGTTGTGCTTACAAAATATGTGGACAGATAGGGTAATTCCTATAAACCCCCTATCTTGTTTGTGGGGCTACATATTCACTTTACACATACTTTTAAAATCAATTCTCTAATTTTTATGAAGTTTTCACACGTCCCAACCAGTGTGAGAAAAAATCGATTATCAACGAGTTGATCTAAGCAGCTGATTGGCTGATTTTCAGACCTCGCG
>JAULBM010288841.1:0-15926 GCA_032357055.1 Geukensia granosissima | reverse complement strand
TAGAATGGCTTGTTTCACAGTAACTCTGGAGCCCATTTTTTACTGCTGATAGAATAACTGTCAGTAACTTGGAAAGACGTTTTGTGGAGCAATTGGCAGACCCTGCAATGTAAATTTGCTTGAAAGGACACTTATGAAGCTTTGGAATCCAGTAAAGTGAAGTAAGAACGAATTCTTCCTTTTTGTTGAAATTCCAAAAGAAGACAAAACTGATCGATGGTTGTCAAGAATTTTATTCTTTGGAAAGTGTCGTTGGGGTATATGTTGGGTTGCCAAGGGAACTATTATTACTTGATTCCTTTTTTCAAGCAGTCTATGTAGTGTGATTTACAAACAAAAAAAAACAATGCTGATTGATCTGGGTCAGAATACTGATTACTCTAAAAAGTACAGTTCTAGAATTAAAAGCATTGTCTGACTTCTCTGCAAATATATCTGGCTGGCCTAGAACAGTTCATAGACTACATTTAAAGACTAGAGTCCCGCTGTTTTTCATTTAAATACATTTGGAAGTTGACATGTCTAAGAACAAATAGTTAAGATAAGAAAATGTACTTTTGACCTTATAAGATAAGTTTTGTACTTCAATTAATGATTTAAATTATATTTTTACTAGCCGTTATTGAATTTTTTGGCAAAATTATAGTGTAAATCTTTACGACAAAAGAAGTTTTGATGTTAAGCATTAAAAAAATTGTACTTCTAACTTCAAAATATAAGTACACACTCAAACCCAAAGAAATCGAAATGGGAAGCCAAATCCGACGACAAGGACCACTTCTTAGTGCATTACAAATTCATGATTTATATCACATTGTATATCGCAACTAACCATTATTGAAATTTTTCCAAAAAATATAGTGTAAATTTTTACGACAAAAGAAGCATGTAAAATTTGTACTTGTGAATCCAAAAGAGATGTATAATCCCAGTTCAAGGTTTATATTATATCCAACTGTTCAATAAGTTCTTGCCTAAAAAGTAAGTATAAAAATTTGCAACAAAGAGAATTTGCTGTTTTCACCAAAAACTTTTTTTTACTTTTGACCTACAAAGGTAAGCTTGATATTCAAATTCATGATTTATATAGTTTCACAACTAACCATTATTGAAATTTTTGCAAAAAATAGTGTTAATCTTTGTGAGAAAGGATTTCTAGCTGTTAAACATGTACAATTTGCACTTGTGAATCCAAAAGATAAGTATACAAGTTCAAGGTTTATATTTTATCGCGACTGCCCTATATTTAAGTTCTTGTGTAAAAGTTGGTGTAAAAAAATTTCGCCAAAGAAAATTTTGCTGTTTTGCAACAAAAATTGTTGCTTTTGACGTTAGAAGATAAGTTTGGTATTGAAATTCGTGATTATATTATATCGCAACTAACCATTATTGAAATTTTTGGATAAAATATAATGTAAAACTCAAGGAACTCTGTTGAACAGGTATTTTTTGTACTTGTGAATCCAATAGATAAATATAAACTCCCAGTTCAAGGTTTATATTTTTCGCGACTGTCCTATATTAAAGTTCTTGCCTAAAGGTTGGTATAAAATTTGTGACAATGAAATTTTGCTGCTTTGCATAAAATAAAATGTACTCTTGAAACTTAAGAATATGTTTGGTATAAAAATGCATGTTTTATAGTATATCCCAAGTAGCCAGTATTGAAATTTTTGCAAAAAAGTATAGTGTAAATTTTTACGGATTTTTGCTGTTAAGCATCTAAAATTTGTATTTGTGAATCCGAAATATAAGTATACAATCCCAGTTCACGGTTTATATTATATCGCGACTGTTCAATATTAAAGTTCTTGCCTAAAAGTTAGTATAAAAATTTGCGACAAGGAAAATTTTGCTGTTTTGAACTGGCCAAAATGTTTTACTTTTGACCTTGAAGTTCGGTATTCAAATTCATGGTTTATTTTTTATCGCAACTAACCAATATTGAAATTTAAAAAAAATAAAATAAATTGTAAATCTTTAAAACAAAGGATTTTTTCTGTTCAGCATATAAAATTTGTACTATAAGTATACAATCCTAGTTCAAGGTTAATATATATCAAATTTGCGACATATAGAATTTGCTGTTTAGTATTAAAATTTTGCACTTTTGACCTTAAAGGATAAGTTAGATATTCAAATTCATGATTTATAATATATCGCAAGTAAACATTAATGGACCTTTTGCAAAAATATAGTGTAAATCTTTACGGCATTGAATTTTTGCTTTTTACGCTGTTTCTTAAATTTACAATTCTTTGTCTCATGTAAGAAGGAAGTCTGTTTAATTTTACAGGTGGCATATTTACTGAAATCGAGTATTGACTTGCCAATTGTTTAAAATGAATTGATCGGTGGAGTTATTAACCTACATTGCAAAGTAATGATTTCAGCCGGATGGTACGAAATTATCGCTTTCAAAGTGGTCATTTATTGATATATAGACTGAGCTGTTCTAATTCTTGACTAGAGCTGTTCTAATTCTTGACTTGAGCTGTTCTAATTCTTGACAAGAGCTGTTCTAGAACTGCTATTGACAGAGAGACTAGAACAGCTTTGTGACTGCTCTACGTCTGTTCTATGATAGCTCTATAACCGCTCTACGTCTGTTCTAAGTTAACTTAAAACAATTCTCATTACTGCTTTGCATGACCGGTTGTGCGAGAGGTTAGAGACGGTCGCATCTTTATAATACAATGATTTAATTTACTAAGAAATTGGAAAAAAGATAAGTATTGTGTGCCTAGTAAAAGTAACAATTCTAACGTTTTTTAGGGATATCTTTAAGATCATGGTTTAATTTTTTCGATGTTTAAAGATTAGCAAACAGGTGCACCGCCCAAAGAACATCTCTTTGTTTTGCACAGACCTATCATTATAGCCGAATCAATGATTGGACTAGATATAATGTATGATATATAATAGTCTATAGTACATCAGTGGCAACATCTGTTAAAATATATCAATTACGTCACCAACCGGAAAAATGAGTATTTACATGAACTAGCAAACCGACGTTCATTTATAAAATGTAATTAATACAAATGATACAACAAAATGTTAATCGATATTTAAGTATCATTCATCACGAAACAGAAAACCTTGATCTAAACCATAAAATTACCATATAAAAATGTTCAAATAAGTTGTAAAAAGGCATTATGACCAATTCACTTGTGATTAATATTATAAATTATCCAATATTCTACTGATGATAAAACATTTTGTTTTTAGTTTTTATTAAGAGTCCAGATGAACAACGGTAAACATGGTAAAGTTAAAAACATTATATAATAATAACTATAACAAAAAAGGCATGCTATATGTTCTAACTCTGCCAGCAAATGCCGTTTTACTAAGTTAGATTGACAACTGTGAAACACTTTGGATATACATGTAAATGAGATCTATTCACTTTAGAAGACTACAACAAGAATAGGGTATGTTGACTTTGCGTCTTTTTTACTTGTTGCAAATGCTTTTAGAAACAGTCGGTGCTTTTGATAGTTTTATTATTTTTTTTTTTTTGAAGAAATACCAATAGAAACTGCAGTGAAAAAGCTAAATAAGATAAAAAAACTTTTTCTCCATGAATTACCCGTTTATAAACACGTGTCCGACTTATAATATATCCATCGTACATTTATTTATTTATTTTTTGTTCAGCGATACTGGAAGTGCGGAATATCGAAACGCGAATAATCCATCCGTATACATTAATTTTGATCGAACGATCTATCGATTTGGGTAATCAGCTCTGCAATTTCAGTTTTTGATAGATACAGAAGAATTAAATAGACTTTCTCCTAGACAACTTTTTAAAAAGGGCCGTGATCAAACAGTATGTAGATCCAACGAAAATCTTGAAATTCGGGGAAAAAATCAAACAAAATAAAAAGAAGAGACCAAGGATATACAGATACAAATGTATAATCGGCAGTTGACATTGGGAAGCGTTTAGTTCCTTATAAATGACAATGCCAAAAAATAACTACATGTAGTGAAAAATTTTAATTTTGCTCCAAATCAACTCATCGTCAAAAACTAAAGGTTGCATAGCTACATATATATCTGATTGCTTGTATCAGATGGATTTGGTTTTCGATTCCCGATTATTCTTATGTTTGTTTCTTCTACACTTTTGGTTTTTGTAAGGCTTTCCTATTTTTCTGCAATCGGTTCATTAAAGGAGTAAATGCGGTGTAAGGGCCTTCGTTGGTCCCATTTTAATAAAAAATAGAAATTGCATCACATCTTTTATTTCTTAAGCATGCTTAAGTTCAAATTAGAGAAACAGTTCTAAAAAAGAGTTGTTTTTTTTTTCACAATACAAACATCTAAATGGTTATGTGTGTTTAGTAAATTTACTCCTATTATGCAAATTTATTAATATTTGTTAAAAAGTAATAAATCTAAGACAGATTTTGGTATGGAAACTTTTGTTATTTATTTGTCATGTTAAGAGGCACATCATATAAAAAATTAGTTTAGCCTAAAATTGGCGTTTTTGCTGTATTTTACTCATAAGCTAAATTTCATCAACTTTTAAGTAACCTATATTCAATAAATCTGCCACATCTTCAAAAATTATTTTAAATTTCAAGTTTTGGTATGTCTTCCAACTTATTTTCACTTTCGTATCGATCTGGGAGTTCGATTTTAAGGAAGAAAAACAGTCCTTAACGCACTGAATCCTTTATATTGATTGATTGACTGATTGTACAGTGGCAAATATTTCCAGTTGCTTGCTATACGTTATACTCACATTTGCACCAAAAAGTGTCATGTTATTTGGTGTTCTTACAGATACCGTTTTCAATAGACATCCATGGAATGGGGAAGTTTTTGTGTATAGGAGATTATATATGCCTGTATTGTGAAGAAACTGAGGGATATGTATACAGTGCACAGTCAAGGTACTTGTTCTCTTTTGGTTTATGTTAAAAACTTGAGAAAAATAAATAAGAGAAGAGTAGACGTGATTTGTGAATCGAGAACTCATTTATTATACACAGAATTTTACATTATAATGTTTACTTTCAAATTTAAATTGTTACATCAATAGGAATAGAAATTAGTGGTTGGATGTATAGCTTCTTATTTAAAACAGACCCCCAAAATGTCGAAAATAGGTAACAGTAACCCTGTCATATTTTTGTATATACAAGTGACAACAACAAAAGAATATATCCGTTATAATTTGTAGCATATACAATCAAATCACACGTCGACCGACAAATCAGCGAAGTCTTCACTATAAAGATGTTCGCAGGTGATATTGAAAATAACAAGATTTTCAAATGCTTATGAGTGCTTTGAAAACCTTTCACATTTGAAAGAAATAAGCAGAAAAAGTAATGGGTAAGTGTGCTCTGTCAACATCAAGTCTTAATAAATGAAATCCTAAAAAAGTCCAAAGGCATATGCGACAAGAATGTTGTTACAAGTGAACAGAATTCTTCAGTGGAAAAAGCTTTTCTTCTTTTAAAGCTTGTTTTCAAATTATCCTTACTGTAAAGGGGTGGGGAGTGTACTCTTTCGAGGTCGATACGTTTGTTGCATCATGTTTTAGTTTTAATTGTAATTGTTGTTGGTTTCCAGTATCGATCTCAAGTGTTAAATTCATTTCAATCAATTTTTATACTGTGTTTTATTGCTGTTTTGTCACACCACTGTTCCTTGTTAGTAGTTGAGCGCACACCAACCGATTTAACCCCGCCACAAACTTATGTGCCTGTCCCTTGCCAGGAACCTGTAGTCTAGTGGTTGTCTTAGTTTAATTTATCATTTATTGTTATTCTTTTACTGATAGATTGTTATAATTACTCAGCTTAAAAGCTGTAAGGGTGGGTTAAGAACAAAACTTTACGACGAGAGAGATGTCTTTAATGTTCTCATCGTAAACTTTCCGTTTGTGTCTAGCAACATTCCAGCTGCACCTGCATACGGAGAGTATTTTCTTCAGTTAATACTCTACTTTTGGGCCTGTACCTCCTATCAGAATTTTACTGATAGAAGGTTGCTGCTGACAAGAAAGCTACTGAACCAAGGATTTCTCAAGAAAAGATAGGAGTCATCATTCTGAAATTTATTCGGTAACCATCACGATTTGGTTGGCGGATCTGAAATATCTATATCACAAATGACAATGGATATCTTTCCGCTGTCCTGACGAAAAATACGTTCCTATACCGGTTGTGACTAACACCGATTGCGACTATACACCCTATACACCGTCTTTGTCAGCTGAGTGACATGACGGGTGCCACTAGTGGAGCTGGAGATGCTTCCTGAGAACCTGAATTCGTGTTACATATACAAGCTTTTAGTTACAGTGAAGAGTTGTACGTCCTATGTTTGTATTTCGTTTCTTTTTTGTCACGGTCTTGAGTGGCTTCTGATTTAACTATTTCTGTCTGCCCCTTTGGTATCTTCGGATTATTTCTATATGGCAGCCCATTCAGTTTTGTAGTATCTTTTAATATGTAATATATATATGTTATATGTATTTCAAGTTTGAATGAATAGATACAATCAATATAGTCACCATAAAAGAAAAAAATTTAAACATACAAACATATAGCAGACGGATAGACTGAATAATCAAACAAATTGTATCCCTTTTTATCAGCAAATAAATAAAGGAATAGATCAGAGAGAAGATGAGCATGATAGATACACATTAAGATATTTAGTTTGTAAAAAACACGACCGAAAATCGTAACAAATATTTCGTCGATGAACCAATAAGGAAATTCAACATCCGTCTTTGTAAAAATGTTTTGCAACCTCAGCGTCCTCAAAAATGACGTCTTGACCAATGAATTTCAATCGGAACACTGACGTTCCCAGAATGGACGAATTGCCAGTACGTGCTTTTCCAGCAAAATATTAACGTCACTATACAAATATTTGGACGTCACAATGTAAAATGACGCCATTTACACCGATTGACCCGAGGTCATCTTTACAGTACTTTTTAAAGACACATACCTGTGTTTTTAGAAAGGTTATCACTTCCTATAACCATATAAATTCAACTGTTCTCCTAAATTAAAGTTAAACTAAGTTTTCGATTTGTCTTTTAACGGAGAAATTTTGATAAGAAAAAAAATAGCGATGTAAAGGGTGGGAAGTCAGGTTCGATGCAGTTTCAAGAGGAGAGGAAAAAGTTTCATTTGTCTTACAGATCTTTAAAATGTCTTGAAAGTCACAATGTATTCACACCACAGACTTCATAACCGTTGTAATTGCTGATAAAACATTTGTCTGCAAATTGATAAATGTTTATAGAAGCAATGGTCAGAATT
Source organism: Geukensia granosissima (assembly GCA_032357055.1). NCBI lineage: Eukaryota > Metazoa > Mollusca > Bivalvia > Mytilida > Mytilidae > Geukensia > Geukensia granosissima. The sequence goes on along the minus strand of JAULBM010288841.1, from coordinate 8,616 downwards.
ATGTATCGTTCAGTAAGTAGAATACATGGATAATTTCTTTTTCTCTAGCTGAAGTTATAAATGGAAGATAATACCGGCTAGTTGTTGTACATCTTCGAATTGTAGAGTATATAAACTTAAAATATATGTTTTCCCTTCAGTTCCATAAATGATGGACTGTGTGTCTATACTAATCAGGACAGAGATAGGCCGAGGAATATTCCAAATCCACAAGGTAACGCAAAAATTTAACATAAGTAGTTTGATATTTAATTTTTCAATATTTAAACTTGTTCACTCATATGAATTAACGCAACAGTTTTGGATCACAGTTTTGATGCAAATTTGTTTTATGCATTTTTAGTTAAGCTACAGAAATCAATTTTCGGTTGATGGCAGATTTTAACCAACATTTTTGTGAGACCGGGAAAATAGTTTTAACAAAAAAAGAGCATAATCGTCAATATATATCTACGTTTTTCATTCTCTTATAAAATTGCCATATATACATTGTATATTATTACTGTTCTTTTGTATACATGTAATAACTGTTTTAGCGGTGGTCTTCCAAGTGACCATACAAAACAGATACAAGCTTAACAAGAAGCTGAGGAAATTAGAATGTTCAAATGACCCTCATGAAGATCAGCAGTCTGTCTTACCAAAGAATAATGCTTCATTTAACAAACTGAAGGTAATTATCCATCTGTATAAAAGGTAACACAAACCCAAAATCACAAGCAAACCGCATTACCTTTATGATGACAACATGAAAACATCTCACTGTAATTAACACCATAAAAGTACAAAAAAAAGAAAGAGATAACAGCAGCAAATCCACTTTATAGCATAGGTAAAAAACTCATTTGTTCAGACATCAAATGTAGGTCTACTGGGGTGGATTTTATGCGTTATCTTTGTTAAACATGAAAAATTTTCTCGGGAAAATTGATAAAATTTTATCGCTCAAATTATAATAAAGTGGTATCTTGTAAAACTTAACCGACTTTCTTCATTTTCCTACCATCAGCCAATTAGACAATTTACGAGACATTTCAAACCAAAAATGGCAATAAATCATAGACAAAAGTGTTCTAATCTTTCGTCATTTCTTTTTATCGACTACTTCTACGGTTTCCGAGTTAAAGCAATCACAGTGTCATAATCGGCTTCAACTTTGACCTTTGTCCTTGATATTTTTTGTACGCACATAAATCAATGATCAATTGTTAAAGTTTCATAACCTAGTTGTTTCGAGAAAACACATTTCGGATCTTTTGAGTCAGAATATAACAAAGTTGTATCTTGCGACACTGAACATTTTCCTCATTACATTTCATCAACTATCTATTGCGGTTTCTGAGTTTTTTTTAGCAATAACAAGGTCTTTAGTGAAAGGGGAGAGAACTCCGTTACGGAAAAACTTCGGCTATGGCCCTCAGCAGGCAAAGGTTTATGTATTATTATTACATTGCTTGATACTTGCTCCCAATGATCATTTAGACATATCTCGTACAGTTTTGGTCAGAAGAGTTGTAAAGTTGGAGATAATAAATAATGATTATCAGAAAAAAGACAATAGGGTCTACCAAGAAGGGTGGGCGCCCATGTATGGTTTTTCAATACTATTGCATTGAATATCTGTCTTTATTAAAAGGAAATACTTTATAAAACTTCGGTTTATCACAAATTAAAACGTTTTGAATCGAATATCACCTTTAAAAAGCTAGGGGATATATTTGAATCACCATGACTGTTCATCTTTCCACATGTCTCCAAATCATTACGACTCTTAAATTGCTGGCTGGAGTTTTGCAACCTATAATTTCGCTGTCAGTTGCTTCTAAGTACAGAAAGTTCACTTTAAAGGGTTCAACATGTTTTGAATAATAAACGCTCGAACAGAACAGTGGTATTAATCTGTGAATTTGCTCAGTTCTGTTGCGTTTTTTTTGCGTTGGTACTTTTCCCGTTTTGCGCTTATAACTTCTGTGCAAAAATAATACCAAACTTTGCACCCATGCAAAGTCAATACGCAAATTGCAAAATATCTCTAGAAAATATCAAAGTTTACAATATTTCTAGTTTTGTTTTACACTCTTTCTGACTCGACGAGTGAAAATCATATTTGAAACACTTATTTGAAATGTTAAAGGACACTTTCGCGATATCAGTACATCATGTTGTCTCTTTTTCTTTTTGTAATTCTCTGCGTACTATGCCTCGTCCTCGAAGTTAAATGTCTTACAGTTTGTTTCATATCGTTTTGTTATATTAAAGTAAATTAAGATTATTTGTTCAATTTTAAAACATTTACAATTGTCAAAGAAGGTAACTCTGAATAACTTCTTTTTATAGGATTGTACTGTCATGTGAACGCTAACAAGAAAACGAGATCCGTAACCCCGATTTTCCTTTTTAATCTCTTAAAATATATAATATAAACATAGTTTTTTCTTTATATTTTAGTATTCTGTCGTTTTATGGTCTATATCTTTATAAAATTATAGGATTACCCTATATATTCTTTAGGAAATGAAACCGTCCTGAAACCAGAAGTTGACAATTGAGTTCGGTGACTTGTACTCTCTGTTGATATTTTTAAAATTGCATATTAGAATTCATATTATAGTGAAAAAATAATACTACTTTTATTGAAATCCACCATCCTTTTCAAGTTTTACTTTTTAATATTGTTTATAGTTATTTGTCCGATGATTTTTACATATGTATATCGTCATATTTTGTTTTCTGGCACTTTACAGCCTGCTTTGTGGTATTATTTGTCATTATTTAAGGCCTGTATGTTTGTACATTAAACGTTTTGATGGATGTCTTATAGACAATCATACCAGAATTCAGTTTCATAAAACATCTTGAATTTAGATTCTACACAAATCTTTGAGTTTTCTCTCAAATATTCAAAATGCTGGCGACTTATTGGTCAGTTTTTTTACTTGAAGAAAAGTAAATCCTCAAAATTGAAATGTTTTATGAAGCTGAAGCCACATCTAATTTTTATGTATGACTTATCTACATACATTATAATCTTTTAATTGTTAATTGAAAAGAAAAATGATAAAGTCGAAAGCATTTTTCAAGCGGACCATTTTTACAATATGGTTGCAATGTATTGATAAATATTGTAACACTAACGAACGAATCCGACACAATTCAACAAATAACGAAAAATTATCCACTTTCAAATGCAGATTTCAGCAGACGCAGAGAACAAAGATAACGAATCAGAGCAGAAACGACAGTTTGGAAAGAAAGTCCGATATGGCGAAATTATTCAGGTATTTTAATACTTATCTAGAACGTACATTATGTAACGAATTTAAGTAATAAAAAGTAAGCTGTATTTCTCTAATTCTTATGCATTTTAACTCTCTCGGCCGTTTTATTAAAAAGTGAGATTAATCAAATCCCGTGTAATGATTATAAACGGCAGTAACATTTAGCGGACTTTGAGGTTAGGAAGAAAGAGTTTCAGGCAACGGATAAATCCCTCCACTGAAGAATTAATCTTTTTGTTAAACCGCTGTTTATTGCAAATTGGGTAGTTAAACCTTCTCATCAAAGTTCGAAATTGAAGGTTTAACTATCTCCATTGTAGAAAATACAATTATTAATGTCTAACAACTAAAGATTTCTGATTTATTTAAAACATTGTGAGTAATACTTATGTCTTCAATATTAACAATCAACAAATGAAAGTATTCGGTCAAAAAAACTGATAGTCAAATATTTTTAAGAATTTTTTATATTTTACACAAATAATGATTATAAGCAGCAAGAAAAGTTTAATCATTGCTGTTAATCATGCGTTAAGGCCACTCCAAATTTATTTCTAGTTCTTTTGATTTTTAGTGACAAAAATAGGCGCGAGCGAGCGAATTTTTTTTTCAAATTTTTTTTTCCGTGCAATTGCAAAATGTTGGAGCGCAATCTCAAAAACTGATTCGAACACAACAGTTTGAATTTTTTTCTCTTATTTGGAGCGAGTAAAGTTTATTTTTAAATTTTGAACCATAATATAAGGAGCGCGCGAATCTATTAGTAACGAACATTGCGTTTAATAATAGCATGTTTTAGTATTGTGCGAAAACCGCTACAAAAGTAAATTAATTTTTACAAATATGCAACTTTTTTATCAGCAGATTTTATATAGATTGTTGGATAGTTGTTTATGTTTGTAGCTGCGTCACGTTTTCACTGGGAAATATCTCCATTCAAGTACAACACAGACTAGCCAAATAGATCGCAATAACATGAAGGTAACTCGGCTTATAGAAAGAGTCATTTTTTAAATATTTAAAACAATCATTTTTAAAGTGGCGTTAGTTTTTTTTTTTTAATAAAACCTCAAAGTTTATATTTACACGTAATTATGTTCACTTTAAAAGTATTATGCTTAGGTCAAACAAATGACAGCTGAATATCGACAGCTAATCTGACTTTTAAATTTGGCATCATTTAAAAGAAAGAAGATGGAATTTATGCGAGAAAGACACTATCCATGACTAATATTCCAAAGCCAAACTTATCTGAGTTAGACACGCTAGGGCCAAAAATAGGAAGATCAGTCAAAATATATGAATTTGTAGTTGCATTCATCGTCCAAAACATAGAGTTGATGATATAATGAGCGCCAGTAATCCAAATATGAGGATAAAAATAAGAATTTTACAAATTACAATGTTGTAAAGATGTAAACTGTATATTTCCAACAAACATTCTATGACTTAAAATTAAATTATGACAATGCATAAAACTGTAGTGACTGGATAGGCATTTTTGCTTAAGTAGCTTCCGTCGGTTCTTAGTGCATGCACTTGTTCAAAGAATCTCTGAGCGAAACTAAAAATCATAAGGATTAAATTAAAAAGTATAATTTGTGATTTTAGGTATCTCTACTGGATTATAATGCAAAAAATGCACAATTCAAATTACTACCTCGATACAAAGTGAAATCGGAAGGGGAGTTTGTAAGTATTTGTTACTTGAGATACAAAAAATGTTTCTATGATAAATCGATGTATCACTTGTTAAATAACGATGTAAAACAATCTTTTTTGCCAGATTTGTTTTGGAATTCATTTTTATAGCTGTAAACAGCTTATATGACTAATCTCTGAAAATCGTTTACATTAATAAAATTAGTCCTGCATAACTCAATTTTGCTTTTAACTAAGGACAATTCATTATACATAGAACAAATATAAAGGAATATACATATATATGTACATACATTTAAACAAGAGCACATCGACGACTTATCAGACAACTTTTAAAAATTTAACGAAAAATAAACATGGATCAGAATTAAGTATTAAAGTTATTGTTTTCTTTATATTAGGTCCAGTTATTCGATCAAGTGATGTTTGAAAGTGAGAAATCAATCGGGCATTATCTGCATTCGAGTGAACCTTACCAGATCGACCATTTGTCAACAGGGTATATATGAAATGTTAATTTAAAAATTACATATCACATTTGGTACTCACAATATATATACAATATATAGAGGTTAATTACATTGTCATCCGTTTACAATCGTCTTCATCTTCAAATTTCTCGGACTGTCAAGAAATGTAAATAACATTGGCGAATGTAGTAAAATTTAGTATCTTTAAGTTATTGACTTCTAATTTTCTTCTATTGTTTGAATTTAAACCGGAAAGAAAGTAGTTCAGCTACGTCGGCCGAACTGCCTATGCTGTTCAGACGCATTTTCTAACGCACGAATAAGTTTTGATCGTTTAATAGTCATATAATAAATACTAAAAATGGTTTTGCCACGTTAATAAGATTCAGCTGTTAGTTATACGCCAGCGACTCATATTTTCGCAGAAAAGGAACCTCAATTTACACGTCCAGGTCTATCTTCAGATTTCCAGATTGTGAATATTTTTGTCTTTATTTTTTGATACACATTTGTCAACTTATATAAATTTTGATAACTTTTAGGTGTGAGTTAAACCTTGGAGTAGAACGATCAAGTTTCACCTTGATAGGTAGTTACAGGGATTATCCAGATCAATATCACTTTTTGAGGGTAGGCTGTAAACCTTATACTAGTATAAATCGTATTTCTGAAGGGAAAAGTGAATGTTTAACATAAAAACACGGTTATAAGGAAGTTTTGAAAACACCACAATAAAGTTTTAAAATATAATATAAAAGATATTATTACAAGTTTTATAAATTAATATTTTTCTCAATCAATTGCCAAAATTGTGTTATTTTCCAACACGTATAATACTAAATAAATAATAATGTTCAGCTGGCGTTTACATAAGATGAAATTTAAAATGCAAAACTAACCACACTCACCTATAAAGCAGATAAAAAATAAAAAAATCCAGGAGTTATTTTAGTTATTCCAGTTAATGTCGGAAAAATAATATAAAGTGAAGATATGCTGTGTCAATGGTCGTAATATTCAAACTGCGCATATTTTTTATTCCATAAATCTAACAGTTAGAAATAAGATGTGGCTTCACTATTGACTTATACTTTAAGGGCGGCTGTATAGTACGTTTATTTCATAAAGAGTTAGAAGCATACTTGTTAGCAGATGGCTTGTTTGATGAAGGTATCCGTGAAAACGGTATGTATGCAATATAAAAACTGAATACAGGATAATGCTTTCGAATAATTAATTTTGTTTTTTAAGAAGAATATGACTAAAATGTAAAATATATAATTCCAGATATTTCATGAACATGCATACTACAGTTGTAATTTTCGATTTCAATTACAAAAAAAATCGTCATAAGAAAAGACAAAACAATCACCTGTGTAATGAAAGACGGTATGATTTCGAAACGTATTACATTGATTTTTGGTTCTAATACGACTGATGAAAGGTAACTCCTTGAATTTCACATAAAGCATGACACAATCCACCTTACTTCTGTAGCATTGGCATTGGTAAACCTCTATAATTTAACGTTGGTTTTTACAGTCCATTTCCGTATCCGTGCCTTTGATCCGTACAATCCAAAGACTATATCACCATCTACCTCAGGAATCACGTATTGGCAGGTTGAAGCAGAGTCGAGCATCATCAATGGTTTGTACTTAAAATAAAGTTATATAGCGTTTAGATCTGCAACACTTAAAAGAGACAATTCCTAATTTTAAAGCTTCTATTTGAATGAAAATGTGGCCAAATAATTCTCCATATTTACGCAACATCGTTAAACTTCTATAATGCAGACAATAAAAGAACTTTTGAACTCAATTCTTTTGATGTATTTATCGAATATATTCTTGTTGCCCTGTTTAAAACTGTTTTTTTACGTTTGGTGATTTATGTCATGTTTTTAAGGAACACAATTGTTTGGGATATATTCAAATGGTTGTACTGCAGTATCAGTGATTAGCCAAGGTAATAAAAAATCGGTAAAATTTTAGAGGTATATTTATATATTTAAGTCAACAGTTTGTTCTCATTTAAGGTGATATTATCAAATGGGAACAACAAATTCGATTGCGCCATATGACAACCAGAAAATACCTGTGCCTTGACAACAACCTTGACGTTGGTTTAATAGATGACAACAGTGATCCAAGGACCGTGTTCAGGTTCCATTCTGTTGTCAAAGAAATAGATGAAATAAAGTTTGAGAGTTATACACGAATAGAACATATGTTAACTGGCTGTTGGCTGCATGCGTTAAAAGGCGAGTCATTTAGTTTAGAGATATTTTTGCAATCAGTTTGATATAAGTCATTGCTAAAACGTTTTTATTATCTGGATGTTAACGGTGGTTGTATAAAGGCCAAATGGTAAGCCTCATCTAAAATGACAAAACATGGTATAAGCTATAAACCTTGCTTTATTTCAAATATCCGGTTTTAGATGTACCCTTATTTTTACAACTGTATATATAAAGATATATGATTAACATGATACAGTTTTCTATTAGGGTAGATTTACCAAAATCCAGACGCTCTTTCATTCAAGTTTTTTAATCCATAGAAACTGAAGTTTTCACTTTTGTGAAAGCAGAATGGCAATAGTCTCCCTGTGATTATATTCACAAATTTTAATGTTAAGTTTCTGTTTCCAATATTATAATCACTTTTGTGGAGCTAAAAAATTTTAATTTTATCTATCAAAATTCATTAGAAATCAAAGATGTTTCTTGTGGAATAAACAATGGTCCGGGTACTTAAGTTGAGTATTGAGTCACATGATCGGGACAGTCGCGTTTTAGCCAGTTTTCAAGTTTGATGTTTTTATAGTCGTGATAAACAAATATTACAAACAAAAATCAATAAGTTTTTTTCTTCCTACAGAGACATATATTACTCGTATGGAAAGAAAAAATAATATTACTAAATAACGTGCTATTTATAGATGCCAACCCGAACCAGTTAGCTTAAAACTTTTGTCATCAAACATTCAACACTTCACAACCAGTGTATGCTGCAGATCAACAACGACACGCGCAGAAAAACTTCTTAACCTTACCTTACCTTACCTCTGGATCTTCACCCCCTGTATAAGAGGAACCATACATCTGTATGTAGAACGGTGTGGGCCGGTATATACAGTGATAATTCCTCCACCAGTAGAATATGTGTTGTAGTGCACAAGTATTTACAGTGTTAAAATCCACT
>JAULBM010288830.1:0-15927 GCA_032357055.1 Geukensia granosissima | reverse complement strand
ACTCCAAAATTGGCTGCTATTCGGTGATTACCTAGGCCGGCGCTTGCCGTATCGGCGTTACTCATTTTTCGTCTTACCATTTCAAAAAGCTTTTTCAATAACCATAAAAGGAAAGATGTACGTAAAATCAGTCAAAACAATTTTGTGTAAAATTTGAAAGCATGATTTGGGCGAAACAGGTTTTTGAAACCTAATTTAAATGTTCAATAATTTATCACTTGACATCTTACCTGTATTTTTCATAAAAGTAATGATGGCCGATTTCATGTACATGTACTAAATATTTACTAAATTGCCTTATAAGAAAAATATATTGGAAAATACTTTGGTGATGCCTAACTTTTCGCGGACTGCATATATATTCATATAGGGGACCAGTGCTAACCCAATGCTATATTTATATATATTTTCTATAGGGGACCAGTGGTAGCCCAATGCTATATATCTGTATGGGTCGTAAGGTCTATGTAAATGCTCTAGAGAGACAAGGTTAAGGGTAATCAAATGGTAAATACATATGAATATTTCTAAAGTGGAGCCAATGTTATGTAAATATGCACGTTTCTTTAATGTTACATTTCTTTTTACTGTATTTGATCTCGGTGTAACAACACCCGGGTGAGTGTACCAGGTTTAATGGTTTAATATATTGTTAAACGTTAATATTGCTATATAGTCTATAAAGATTTTTATACCACTCGGTTACCATGTGAAAATAATACATTCACAATTAAACAATAAAGTTAAAATTTACATGTCAAAAATCCCACTGATTTAATAGTTATTAATAACACTAACCTAATTTTGTTTCAACCGGAAGTTTGTGGACTATTTTTGTTTGCGTAGTTAAACATATTAGTAAGAAAATTCAAGGCTGAACATAGGTCCTCCTTAAGCGTAAGAAAGATCCTTGTGCGAATAAATCATACACCAGATCAAGAGGGTATAGTCCATAGAGACAAATGCATGGTAAAAATGAAACAGAGTTAAAGATAAAACGAAAACAAACAGGACAAATGCATGGAGTCAGCGAACTCCTTTATATTACCAAGAAAGACTACAGAATACTTGAAACGTCATGGTTCTTATTGATTTTTATTGGTAAACATGAAGTTAATGAGGACATTGTTCTTGTGAAAATGATTTTTACAAAGATGAATTCTTGAGTTGGTTAACTGACAAAATAAAATACATGGTGAGATTTTTAGGACTTTGTGGGGCATTGAACGCAAGGCATGCACAAAATAAACTTGTCACATAGTGACATTCTGTTTTGAATAAAGACACATATAAAAGCAGTAGATTTAAACTCAATTGATTAATGTCATCTTAATAAGATCACTATTAGAGACAAATAATCAGATTGTGTTATTATATGTGCAATATCAGTTTGTAAACACATCAATTTTTTACCGAATTATTTTGTTTATTAATTTAAATAAAATGATTTTCTTATTAACATTTAGTCTGGATAATTATTAAATTTTCAATAAAATACACCAGACTTTTTAATGTAAACTTTCGTCTTAATTTACCATAATTTCCTGTCTGTACAATTATCTGAAGTAAAATGAAGTCTATTGGGAATCTAAAACACAATTCTATAGCTTAGACATGCAGGATTACATGTATTCCATATCATCAGAGATCAAATAAATGCCCAGATTGTTTTGATTTATAACCAAATTTTTTTACAGAATCTCTTTCCGAAAATTATTATATTTTTTGAACGGTAGTTTCGAACAGGTGTTATTTTTACCTTGCATTTACTGTTAAATATCAATAAGAAAACCCGGATGCTTGTTTCTTGCAACTAGCGTCTGTCACAGCTGTCAAAAGTATCTTTCGATAACAATGTTGAAAGTCAAAATACGACAAAACAGTTGGGAAAAATTATAATCATTAAAAATATTTATTGAAACCGTAATTAAAAATGTATTATTATATAAAAGGGAAGGATACATATATATATATGAATATAACAACAAGGAGCAGGACCAAAAACTTTCACACATCAAAGTATTTCCATTCTCCGATCAGTCTTGCCTAATTATTTGATATCATTACAACATTATACAATTAATATGACGTCTCAGAAACAAAACCATTGGCTTAAGTGGAATAAGATAGAAAAAAAATTAACCTTACACAAGATTTAAGAGACGTCTCACCAAGGTTATTATGAGTTTGACACACACCCCCACCACACACATTCACACACGCACACACCCACACAATCGCCTCAGCGGAATAATGGTAAGCGCGCTTGCATCGAGTGCGGAAGGTCGTGGGTTCGATCTCCGCCGGGTCACACCAAAGACATTAAAATTGGTATTTGCTGCTTCCCCGCTTTCTAGGAGTAAGGGCAAAGAGGGGTCAGCCCCCCGCCAGTGTCAGAAAAATGTGTCTTGGTAAGTGGCATGGCTTCCTGCTGACTGTCACTTTCGTGAACTAGCACGTTAAAAATCCGGCTCTTCGTATCGGTCTTTTACAATGCAAGGTTCATTCATCAACTTTCATCATTAACATGCTTTTGTCCTGAATATGCATGAAATATTTGCCACTGGACGGTAAGCACTATTCAGTCAGTCAATAAATCTATCTATACGTCTCTGGTTGTGGCCGATGTGGTACCTTTCCACTTAAACAGTAAGAAAAACACTACGTTCTAAGTTCGTCAAAGACCTTTTTGTATGTCCGACCGTAACCAATAACCATTTTGTACAGTCATTTTCGAAAGCTTGCAAAATTACCACCGAGATTACACAGTCAACTTGATATCGTCGTACTGAATATGACTGATCTGTTCGTTGTGCAGTCAGCAGAATTCAATCAAACAACCAACCGATCATTTTATATAGACTATTATATGATTTTCGCCTGCACTTTGTGAAAAAATAACAAAGAATTTCTTTCAGTTTACTTTCAAATTTGAACCGAACACAAGGGTTAATTGATCAACCTTCCTCACTTTGCCATGTTTATCATGTTTGCGTTCGTCTGCAGTCATTAATGGGTCTTCAGGAGGGTATTCCTTACAGTCAAAAATGACCTCAGGTGACTTTTACGTAAATGAGATATGTCACAAATTTATCAAATAGTATCAATGTTGCAGATCTCTTTGAATCATAAAGGAATTCCCAAGGTCTCATCCTAAATCCCTCTAGGTGGCAGGTAGAACGATTAATAGAAATTTACTTCAAATCATTTTGTTTCAACAGTTGCGTCAACTACTATTATACTGTGGTTTAACTGTCTGAATGGCGTTCTACTAAATTTTTTTCAGCATTCCAGACCTTAAGATAATTTTACAGTCAAGTTTTAATAATAAAGTTATTAATCTGCTGAAAGAAAACATATCACCTCCTCATTAATTTTTGTACAAAAATAGTATTTGCCTCCGTATTACACCTGCCTCTAGGCGCTTATCAAAGATCATCAAATATCTAATAACCATGTGGCCACCTTGTTAACGTTTTGTGTGTAAAATTGCGGAAATATACCCGTCATCGATTTTATTCTCAACATTTCCCGTAACGACGTCACTTGACTTTTGTCAAACTGTCCTTTAATTATGCTGTTGTGTCTGGTGAGCAGCACTCACTCACATGAAACTTCATTTTAGAGCTGGAAACAGGTTCAAATTTATCATATTTTAGACTGAAAGACACAGTCAGTTAGACTGAACCGAGGGTTTCTCCAAAAAGAAAAAGATCATAACACCAAATTTGTTTTGATCTTAATTATGATTAGATTGACCGGTAAGAATGATCCATTTAAGAAATGACAATGTATATCTTAACATTATCGTTCCAATACCGCGCGGTTGTGAATAACATCGGTTGTGGCTAATAATCGGCTTTGTTATTACTTTGATAACTCGACGGATGCCACAAGTGCCGTATATTTGTATATTTTTACTGGAAACTGAATATGATTTAAGGGGGTACCCAACACTATCACGAAAATAAATTCCACGCGTTTAATTTTCTTGTTATTTAGTTTAGACATTTACTTTGATAAAAAAAAAAATGAAAAACCTGAAAATTTCAAGAAATTTGAACCACACTTTTTTCTGGCATTATTTCAATAGATATATAACAATTTCTTCATCAAAACTTTGATCACTGAGAGTTATTTCCCTTAGGTGTTGGGTTCTACCCAAATTGTATTTTGTTTGTCACATTTTGATATTAACCAATTACATCACATTACGATCCACAGCAATTAATCTATCGATTCGTTGATTAAACGACTAGTAATTAAGAAGTTGTTTTCATCTGTTCAATTTTTCAGGAAAATAACTCAATCGTAACATGCTTTAATTATAAGAAGTTTTTATAATGACTGTTAGTACGTAATTTTCTGAACTTGCCAAATTACTAAACTATATTATTATGAACATACACTTTCAGAACTTTGACCCTTATACAGTACAAACATGTAGATGGTGTACAAATCTAAATAGGATAAACTGTTTTGCTTAATCTTATTTTAATTTCAACAAAATTTTCCCGATTCTGCTATATTAAGGGGGTACCAAACACCATCTCTAAAATAAATTCCAATCGTTTCATTGTCTTTATGTTTTGTTTTAGACTATATTTTGATAAAAAAAGGAAAACATGAAAATTTCAAAAGGTTTCCTCCTCATATTTCTCTGGAATTATTTCAATAGATATATAGCAATTTGGTCATCAAAAATTTCGATCAATTAGATGCAATAATTTTAATAAAAAATGATACATATTAAAAACGTGTTGATGATTTTTACAGAGTTATTTCCCTTAGGTGTATGGTACCCATGTTAATTAAGATAAAAAATGTTCAATATCAAACAAAATAATCATCAAGATAAAGTTGCAGTGCATCCGATATTCCAAAAATTAACAGAATAATAATGGATTTAGTTGTTTAAACAATGTCAGACCAAGGAAGCGAGAAAACATAAAGGATCAACGATTTGTGGCATGTTGGGCTACTAAAACGTTACTTCTCGGGTCATTCCTATCGTCAAATTTTCATTAAAAAGACCAAAACAAAACCTAATGTGTCTGTTGTATTTTCTTACTATGATAGATCAAAAAGCTAGGGTGAGCTCAGTTATTCCCAAAGGTAAACGATTCCCCCATTTCTCCTGTAAATGCATTGTTAGTCAGGATGTCTACAGTTTTATAAAATAAAAATAGGAGATGTGGCACGATGAGACAGCCAACCACCAAATGACAATAGAAATTCAATTTCAAGAACGTTGATATTCGTCATCTTAAACTTGCGTTCGAACTTTTGCATCCAGTGCAATGAGGGATAATAACTATATATTGTATAATCGTGTTACTGTTATGTTCGACATATATAAATCGTTTTACGTTTGCTATTATTAATTTAGGAAAGCTGGGAAAATTTCGAAAGACTCGCCTTATCAATGTGGATAAGTGTAACAGCATGATATGCGTGGTTTGCCAACCAGGCGACAATACCCTTAAAGATTGGATTAAGTAAAATATTTGCAGGTCAAAGAGTTTCCATTGCATGTCGATGTTCGAAATGGCTATCTAGGACCGTTTTGTTTTTGTTAGAATGTTCTAAGACTTAATAAAATAATAATTCTAAATCTCCGCATCAAAAGGTTTTGAAAACGAACTTATGACAAAAATAACATAAAATTTTAATTAAACCATTATGTGTGGAGGCGTACAATGTAGATAAGAAGGTAATTTCATTGAACGTGAGATAACGTATATATTCGTATTGGTAATTTCTACCTGGTAAGAAATGATATATCAAGAATTTTTTTTTATTTTATTCTTTTGAAGTTGGAGTGAGTTTAAAAAAAACATATTTGCATACTTTTATTATTGGACATTTGATCAATAATTAATTGAAGATGTTTTGATATTACACCAGACGTTTTATCACAATTTGTTTACATTTCTGTTTGTTTTCAAAGAAAATAGCCGATCGTGATATTTTTAGTGATAAAAAATTGTCATGATATTGAACTTTCAAAGGTAGGAAAGTATATAACAATATCTTGAAACTATCTATTCCTACTTAGTAGAGATTATAAAAAGTAGACTATATGTCAGAGTTTGTCGAAACGACTAAAATGGTTATCAAAGAAAAACTGTCTACCGTATTCGTGTAAAATAGTGTTTTTTTTTAGATTTAAAAAGGTGCAAGCAAGTTGCAATAATAAGTTTTAGGAATCACGATGCATTTAAAGATACGCCGAGTTCCAAATCCTCTATGGTGATTTTACATTGTAAAAGTGAAGTGGTTCTTTGCACGCTCTAGCGCGGGACCGGGAGTACACATGGTCAGCACGGCGTAATAATTATGTTATTAAACTAGGATAAGATAACATGCAAAAATGGTTTGAAACACACCTGAATGGAAATTTAACATTAGCTATTCTTTCATAAATTACGAAGATAAAAAATGTGCGCAATTTTTATAATTATTTTATCTCTGTCAAACTTAAACTCTTCCGCCAAAACGAAGATGGCCGAACCTTAATATTAAATCCCGTAGAGAAATTCAGGGGCAAATAATGGTATGTTAAACGTTATTCCAATTTGTATAACATAAACCGTTGATTGTGGAATAATTCTTCCTTTTGATTAAACATAAATACAAACTTGAAGGCAGAAATGCACTTATAATTTAATATAGCTCAAAAATCACACTCCACAAAAGCTTGGCATAGAGTATGTTAGATGTCATGAAAAAGTAGACGTTTTAACCTTTGTTTCAGATGTTTACAATATTAACCGTTTTTGTGCTACGATTTTCGTAAACATCATATAGATTTTGTATTTTCAGTTATTTAGAATTTAAACAAATACAGCAAATTTGATGTAAAACAATGTTTGATATCTACATTCTTAACAAGTCTGACATCTGGACTAGTGAGTATCCTAGGAAAAACCTCAGGCCCAACAGCAGTGGCATCGATTCCGGGGTTTTAAAATAAAAGATTAAAAATGGTGAATAAATATTGTGAATTTCAGTGTGTTGTACATACGTACGTTTAAAGGATTACATCTCATTAGTAGCATAAGAACCAAAAACATTTGAAGCCCAATGTGCTAACATAGTAAAGAACTCCAAACGAATCGAAATTGAAAGCTAAATCCGACGGTAGTTTATCATACAGAAATTAAGGCATAATTTAAGTTTTTTGTGTGTCTCTGGATATGACCGTTAAGTTATTTATATAAGAGACTTTAAAGTATAGAGTTATAAAGAGAGTCCCTTGGTTTACAAATATTTACATCACTTCTTCGAACAGACCTTTTCAATTCCAAAAAATAAGCGTAAAAGTTTCCATTCTGAGTTAATTAAATTTTGTGATATAATTTAGTTATTTTAAAAAAAATTCAATAATAAAGAAACATTATTTAACGCTTCAGGAATTCGAAGATACCAAAGGGGCAGACAGATACTAATATTTTAGGGAATAGAAGTAATTAACAAATACAACCTGACAGTTTTTTAATAGAATTCCTTGACTTTTGCAACATTTCGCACCCAGTTTTTTCTTTTCGTAACAATCAACCAGTATTTGGTCCTGATCGTACCCGGTGAAGTTTAATACAGGAAAGCCTTCGTACGCATTGAACTTAAGGCATTTACAATCGTTGATTTTTAATTTTGTCAACATTATTTTTGTGATAAAAGAGAGAAATACATTGCACTTTGTTTTTTAACAACTTGTTTAGTGTCCTACGGAAATCAAGTGAACTAAGAGAACAGCTCAACGAGACATTAAGCATTTTACAACCTAGAGAAGATGTGGACTGTGTCTTTCTGACATATATTCCATATTCGTTTATTCTTTTCTTTAAAGATGTTTCGTAGAATACACTGTTCGTACCAGACAAGGTTAATTAAAAAAACGATAATTATTTTCCGAATCATTGAAAAACTCTCATCAATTAAGATCCTTCAGAAAAATCGTTATAGATTCAAACAATAAAATTTAAAGTCCCGTTTCAATTAAAAAAGTTGGTGACTCCTTTTATTTATTATTTCAGAATTATTGACGAAAGTCATTAACTGCCAAAATCACCAGCTGAGAATTGTTAAATTTTCACCATTAATCAAACGAGACATGTCATTACAAATTTCAAATGATCAAAAGTCAAGGTGCGCATTGTGTTGCACATGAAAAAATCTTCCGCTTATATTGGCTATATAATACAATTGGATTGAATGTGATTACTTTTTCTTTTATTTGGAATTTCCTTTGTATTGGTAATAATGCTGTTGATAAGAATTGACATCTTGAAAGTGATTTAAAGCATAACAAAATTTACAATATTCATTAAACATCAATAAGTATATCATTACAAATTGTGAAAACGCTGCATTCCTATTGGGCAGTACAATATCAACCGAAAAGTTTACACATCCTTAAAAAAGATCTTATAAACGCATGAGACTTAATTAGTACGTCTTCAAAGTAGTTTCTCTCGTGGAATTTAAGTGCAGGACCAATTTTTAAATATTTGATTAATTGACTAATTATGTAAAATTTGATAAATTTTGTTTTTACGGAATATACTGCGATTTCAACTTTTATGGTTCTGTACAGATCATTAATGCCTTCTACTCATATGGCATAAGACTGCATCTGGAACTGCATTTTACAAAACGGGTTCATATGACTTACAATATATGTTTTAGGGATTATCAATTAGCTTTCCCAAGATTTTTGGCTTGTTTTTGGGTTTTCCAATTTCGTCAAGCACTGAAATAGGACCGCAGTAGTAAACCTAAATATGCACATTTAAAAAAAAAAAATAAATGTGTCTGACATATAAAGAGAGGATTCACTGTGTCATTTAGAACCCAATTCTGTTTCGTTTTATATTTTGTCGTGTCACTATGGAATGTGCACTTTTGACCTCTCACATGGGTATTCTCCACTAGGCTTATATCTTTGACACAAATATCTTTAGTATAATTGCCCTTTAAAGTGCACAATAATTTCCCAAAAATGCTTCCGTGCTTATGGGAAAAGACGATATGGTATCATTGTCTATGAGAAAGCCGTCCAAACCGTAAAAATTGTCTTCATATTGCTTTACTGCCTTAATACTTTGTTTTATTAGAATTTAAAAGAATGATTATGGAATATATGCCAGAAAGATACAATCCATATCTTTCCTGTATTTTTGCACTGCATAATTTCTCGTTAAGTTGGTGCCTTAGTTTACAAGATTTCCGTGGGGCACGACACAAGTTATTACAAAATAGCGCCTTAAATTTTCCAACATACATTCCAGTACCCAAAACAATAACTAAGAGCATACAACGCAAGCACGGGGGGAGGGGGGCTTTTAACGACCTCCACATAAAGGTAATTTCAAAATTACTATGATATATCTGATCATTTGGAATTGCGTTCGCGAAGCATGATCTAGTTTTCATCTGCATTGATGCTAATATTGTTCACTTGACTAGATATCTTTTGTGAAACTATACCAGTAATCATTTACCTGTCCGTCAGGTGTAAATATACAGGTATTCTAATGTTGAATGAATGTTGAAATTTTCAAAATGCAATATGTACATAGCAAGGAGAAAATTTTCATCAAAACAATTTGAACCAAAACATAGAAAACCATGTTCAAAACATTGCAATATAATTTTACCATATCCAATCAACCAAAATATGCACGCAAATCCAGCGAATAGGAATTCTTTCATGCGCCACATATGAAATGAATGTCCTTCTTTATTTCAAAGTTAATGTTTGGATTTTCCCTGGCAACTATTCAAAATATTACGATGTTAAAGTCAGACATGAAATTCCTCAAATAAATTTTTAAAGAAATTTGCTGCATTTGTATAAATGCTAAGCATTGATAACACGAAAAGCCTTAGACAAGTGTCGCACTTTGTAGTTATCCCTGTCGTCGGGTTTGGCTTTAAGTACTTCTGTTTACTAGGTTAAGATCTCGGACTTCCTATGTTTTAGTTCTAATTGTTTGGATCTTGGACTGCCTTTCTTTTGGCTCTAATGGTACTGATGAGATGCTACATGTGTACTCACTGAAATGTACATATGGCATACTCAAATTCCCCGATTTTAATCCTTGTTTAACTTGTATTTTGAAAACACTGGGTCGATGTATCTAGTGGTGGATCATAGGTCCCAGCAGCTATTCCGCAGCCTAGTTGTGAGAGATGTTCTATAGAAAATTGCTGCATTCTAAAGCATTTAAATGCGGAATATCGTCGAGAGGTTTAACATTTAGTACCTGCCGTCATTCTGGTCTCCCCATTTCGATTTGTTTGGATATGAATTCTTCTTTAATAATGTTTGAATATCGGACCTTCTATGTTTTCGTTTTAATGCTAGAGGTAACTCCTTGAAAGCTAATGTAGCAAACGTTAATAATACGGAAAGGCCTTGAAAAGTAACGCACTTAGTAGTGGTCCATGCCGTCGGATTTTGCTTTCCATTTCGATTTGTTTGGACTTGAGAGCTTTTTTCGCTATATTTGAATTATGACTTCCTATGTTCCGGTTCTAATGCTACTGATGTACATATAGCTTACCTAAATTTTCCATATTTCTTCAACGTTGGTAATTTTGTATTTTAATACCCCGATATTTAATCAATATTGGTAACTTGTTCTTTGAACCCACTTTCTCCATGCCAGGTGGTGGACCATAGGTTCCCGCAAGTATTTACCAGCCTAGGCGATTATGGAAAGTAAAAACAAATTATATAATCACAATACTTTTCTCTGTGACAGGTGTATCTATATTCGTATTATGTTTTGGGATTAGCTCAAAAATAAACAACGGAAATTAAACCTTATAGCTATTTCCCTGTTCACCGTTAGCATTGTAATAACTTGCGTAAAAACAAACAGCAAAAAATAATGCAATCATCTTATGTATCAAAAATACAAGAAACCCTTTAATGTCTGAAGTACCATTTTTCAGAGCACGCATTCTGAATTTATTTACTTAATTAAAGTTCCAACTAAAACTTACAGGCATTGTCACAATACTCAAAACTCATTAACAATGAAATATTTGCTCTTGAATTTTGCGGAAGTGCTTGCGTCTTAAATGTATGTATGTTTTTTTAATTTATGTATTGTATATTGGTGCATTCAATAATTCATTTGTTTCAAACTTAAGTTTATTGAAAATATTCCCTTTTAGATATTCAAAAGAGGTATCCTATAGACGCTGAAAAATAAAATTAACAATGTGTTGTCACATGCATTTCCACTATACATTTTATCAGAAACTTATCAATAAAATAATTGTTCTGTTATTTGGGGACGTTGCTTGCGTCTTTAATTAATTAATGTATTTTTAATTTATATATCGAATAAAGGTGCATTCAATAGTTCCTTTGTTCCGAATAAAAGTTGATTGAAAATACACTTTTTTAGAAATGTTAAAGAGGTATCCTATATAAGATAATAAATAGAATTAACAATGTGTGTTATATATAATCAGGCGGCTGGTGAAGTAGAGAAAAAGAGTAATTTGAAACTTTACTGTTTAACTTGTGTTTCTACATTTGTACTTTAATCTGAGATGAGCATAGCAACCAGCAACGGAAATAAAACCTAAGATCAGTGACTGAATTATCTGCCCATAAATATTTATATGTTCTCTTTGTTTAACGTCAGCATTGTCATAATTTATGTCAAACAGCAATATATAATACAATCACTATACGTATCAAAATTAACTCTTAAATGACTGTAGTACCATATTTCAGAATAGTCTACTGAATTAATTTACTTTATTGAAATTCCAACAAGGTACTTACAATCAATGACACTATACACTTTATAAAAAATTGATAAATAAAATAATTAGCTTCGAATTAGGGGAAACTGCTTGCGTCTTTAATTTATTTGTGTATTTTTAATTTATTTACAAACCGATACGTGAAATTTCTTTTGTTATGCAAGGCATTTGTTTTTCACAATTTCAAGTGGTCGATTCTATTTTTCAATAGAATCTTTTGTTGAAATGAAACCTACTCAGAATTAAATACTCCTCTCAGGATATTAATTAACATTTACCGCTAAACTATTACCTTTTGCAGGTTATAATTCTGCCTTTAACTAACAACGCTATAATGAGTCTGTGCCTGCAATTTCAACGGGGTCATCAAAGGAAAATTAAGTAAATGTCAATATATTTAGTCAACAGATGAAAATGGAAACATAGTAAAATTTTAATTTAAAGTACCGATAAAGCTGTAGAATGAACAAGAAATAGAAAAAAACATTTGTAGTATTAATTTTCATGAACGTAGAAGCTGAAGTTTTACCATGTCATGTCTAAAACGAATCATTAACGATTCGTTAAAAATAAATCACACTTACCTGCCAGAATTCGTCAGAACATAATAATCCAATATCACATACTTTATGTATGTACAAAAGTTTTCACGAGATTTTTTCTATTGTCCTATATAAAAGCACTTTCATTATTGAAATGAAGTTTACACGCAGGTATTCATTAATTAAATAGTTTAAACACGTGGGATTGTTATGAATTGTGTGATTTGGGTCAGATGTAGTGAAGTAAGGCACCTAATATCAACAAAATACGAATATGTTTGGATATTTGTCGGTTTGTAAGTTGGTTAAAAGATTCAGTACGGTTTAATTTTTATTGAACAGCTTCGAAACAAAAAGGTGTGCCTAAACACCCCTCAGGACTTCGCCCCTCGTGGTGTTTAGTCCCTCCTTTCTGTACCTCAGCTGTTTAATTGAAATAAAAACCTACCTTTATTCTTTACCCTTTACGCATCGTTTGAAGAACCATTCAATAAATCCTGTGTTCCAAACATAAGTTTTTAAAATGTACCTTGACTTATTACTTTAGAAGTGTCAAAGATTTTACAATAGAATAAACTATTCAATAGTCGGAACCATGAATTTTAGGTATCCGGTATGCCTGTTGCTTACAATTTTTTTCAGCTTGGCGTTAAACTCGATTAGAAGTAAAAAATTAAAGAGCAAGTCTATGCACCTTGACTTAAACAAAATTTGTATAGTAGTAAATTCCTTCTAGATTTGACACGTATTAAACGACCAAATTTGCCTCCGCAAAGTTCCATCTTCACTTGGAAACCGGACAATCCATATCGGCCAACAAGATTGTAGTGTCGACTGTGAAATTTGTGGAGTATTTACTTCAACCAAGGAGCAACATATCCTTGTGTTTTGGTTTTTTGTCAGGATATAAATTATAATCTGATAATTAGTAACATTGGAATGAAAAACAATAACTTATTTGCATTCAATTCCTTACTTTTGTTTTGAACGGCAACAATGTTAACATCGTAACCATAGGTAAGAAAGTTTTGCTTTTTTAGAGCCCAATATGTTTCAATTTTTCTCTTATTCATACATTTATGTCAACTACCCTACCCAAAAAGTTAAAAACAAACGCGTATTCCTTGGATTACACACTGATGACATTAATGTTCAGCGTCTGATGCAAAATTCAAAGTATAATTGTTGTTATCATTGAACACTACAAATGTGATAAATATTACAATAACACAAAATAATTTAATCCGATCATTTCTTACACAAAAGTTTCTGTATTATGGTAGAGGCGGTTCTTTACTTTTACTGCACCTAATGCCCCGTTTCCAATATTTTGGTCCCGAGAGTACCTGAAAAGGATAATCAAGAAAAACGCTTAGTAGGCAGTGAAATGACAAGATAAGGAAACAATCAAAACTTATCCCCCTTTTAGGGAAAAATGAAACTGCTTACAATGCCATGATTTTGCCTGAATGTTAATCCAAGAGGTTCAGTCTTATCGTTAGTCATAACGGTTTTAGCTGATATCGCTAATTAGTAGCATAAAGAACATTTAGATGAATGTATAATGAAAAAAATCGACAAAAACCTATAATTGGAGACTGATTGTTTAGAAACGGAGCCTAATGAGTTAAGTAAATAAACGAGTTTAACAAGATATAAATTTAATCTGGAGAATGCTGGTTTATTTGTTTTGATTTTGGGAAATTTTCCAATATTTTTAAATCACGAAAGAAAACATTTAAACAAGTCATGATAAGAAATAAAAAAACTCTGTTTTCAGCTTACAAACCATCTTGTCAATAAATCATATATTTGATGCAAAAAATGTAATATAATGTGTGCAAACATTCATTATAAATTGTAAATATCTTTTGCTGAAATAATGAAGATTACTTGTTGTAAGCTTAAACGGTTTTCATCTGGTTTTAGAGTAAACAGTGCTAAATCATAATGATAATAGTGAAGAACTTCTTTTACAAATTTAAGAAAATAAAATGATTTTTTCGTATTTTTCCACCTGTTTCGCCTCTTCTTGTATCTTATGAACAAGCGGCTGTTAAAAAGCGTCATGACTTTGTCTTTGGCAAACATACTAAACAACACCTTTCGTGAACTGTCTCATCATTAGCGTATATCTTGTACATGATAAATTAGAAATTTTTTTTATTATTGGCATTTTGTGTGTAAATGGTATGATTAAATAATTCAAATGTGTTTATAACTGTATTATTCTTGGTTAATTTTCACCTTTGAAATTGAAGAAGGAGACTATATCCAAATAATAAAATTGCGTGTTGCAGAAATAGTCCATGTGTCGGGTTTTATTCGTTCTTAATATCTATTCTGAATACAAGTCCTTGCAGACATTTGTGAAATGTCGGAACAAATTACAAAATGTAACAGTGCATTCACTGCTGTTCTTCATTTTGAAAACGAAGAGAAACCTTCACAATTTTTGTCTATGGTATCAAAGAAATACGTTTAGTCTTGGGGTGTAGTGATTTTCCACTTTTGCAGGAGGTCTTGCGGACATCACTGGGTTTAGGACTTCCATTAGATTCTTATTGATATATGGTGACGTATCCTTATCATTCACAAGATTTTTATGTTATGTAATTATTTTTCCCCTTTAACCACACTAACTTTATTTAAAATATAGCAAGCGTTTACATTCTAAAGTACCAAAAACTGCTTCATAGGATATGAATAACCCTGATTTACGATTACTAGGCGGTCAGATTTTTGGGTTGAAATCATATATCGCATTGTGCCAAAGAAAACATGATCTTTCATCAGCCTCATGCAGGTTTCCTCCGCAGATAGAACTGACCAATATGAAACGAGTGAAATAAATTCAGCCAATTGGTTATTTATTAGAACTAATTCTATTGGTGGTGTTTTACTTGTTTTTTCGTGTTTCCTTACAACGTAATTATTAACATTACCTAAGTAGAACTCCTAGATACCCCAGCATCCTGTGGTTAGTAAATTTCCCCGCCTATTCCCCCGTTAACTCCTTTAATGATTTATTGTTTGATAACTTGTTCTCGTCCTGAAAATGCATGAAATATTTGCCGCTGTACGTTAAGCAAAAATCAATCAATCAACCAAGTTTTTTGGTCTTCTTCGTCATACCTCTTCTAATCCGCCATTTTAAAACCCATTGAGGCTTCCCTATTACGTACCTCACTATTAAAAATGATTAAATTCTCGGTGACACCTCACTACATAAAGTATAGTCAAAAGAACAGCTTACAGACATTTCAGTTTATGCATTTATTTTGCTGTAATTTTCTGCTATTTCATATTCACATATTATTTATTCAAAAGAATTTTGTCCACTTTATCATACTTAAATTCTGATTTTAACTGACAAAATAACAAAATATATATCCTATAATATCTTAAATATGGATCGGTTAATTGGAGTGAAAGCATACCTTTCTGCACGACGCCAATGCTGTTCCCTACGACGACAGCCCAAAACAGTAAACAAATGTAATTTTCTTTGCAGTTGTACACTACGGCTCAGGTGGATTT
Organism: Geukensia granosissima; assembly: GCA_032357055.1. NCBI lineage: Eukaryota > Metazoa > Mollusca > Bivalvia > Mytilida > Mytilidae > Geukensia > Geukensia granosissima. The sequence goes on along the minus strand of JAULBM010288830.1, from coordinate 52 downwards.
TGTCAAATCCACTTGCCCACGGTGGACAGCCCACTCCTGCCCACTCAAATTC
>JAULBM010288819.1:0-15927 GCA_032357055.1 Geukensia granosissima | reverse complement strand
TATTCAGTTTGTGAGTGATTCGGCCAAGTTTACACATCAATAATTTCCTTCCAAACAGCCTTTATTACTATAATAAACATACAATAAGCAAAATACAACATGCAAGAAATATACAAAAACATTATAGAATAATGTGGACGGTGGTGACTAGCATTAGTGTAACAAAAATAGTTAACTATGGAAAGAGACTTGACAGTGATACATGATATAGGAAAGAAGATATGCATCAGTAAATTCTATCACTGGCGGAACAGTTTGCAGTCAATTATATAAACTGTTGAAGTGGCGACATGTTTGGTTTTGCTATTATTGTCTTTGCGTATCACGTCTTTAACACTGATTCGTTTCAATATAAAGTGGTCGATTTGACACATAACCATGGAAATGAATCTATCTACTGGCCTACACATTCCGGGTACCAACTAATTATAGATCAACGTGGACTTTTTCCTGGAACTGATATTTGGTAAGATTTTGTCATTTAGTAATAATTTTCTCATGATGTTGTTTAAATAAAAACTTTTTAACCCCTTTCAGTTGTAAGTTTTCTTTCATTCAAGTAAATTTTAGCGTGCAACGACATTAAAATTACCTGATGATGTCTTGATTCTCTGGTTAAAATTACTTAATTATATTCGTCGTCAATGTAAAAACATATCGTTTCAAAATCCCTGATAAGCAGTATTATCTTAATGATGAGCGATTTCTATTTATAATGTACTGATGAGGTATTTTTGTGTATTTACCGATGGGTGACCTTCATTTTATTGCTGACAAGTATCTTCAAAAACAGCTTAAAATTATTGCAAGGTCAATTACCTTTATAACATGTATAATTAATTTCAAGGTCGTCTCACCAGCTGAAAGTTCAAAACAAGACCATTATATAAAATCTAACCAAAAGTGTAAGACGATAGCTCTAAAAAGAGCATGCCAACCATAATGATTCCATTATTTCGATGATTAGGCAAGGATCATTTGATTTTCGGATGGGTTAGGGGGGCTGGGATATGTATGCGGGTCAGATTATTTTTTTCTTCTGTAATAAATTAAAAACTGAAGAATACAACCTAGCATACACTCTTTGAACAAGATATCCTGTCAAAATATAGCAACATGGAAACTTAATAGGCAACCGTTTGATTTCCTTTAGATTTATGACGAATCTTTTTTACCCTTTATGCTGATGAGTTTATACATGTATCAGTTTGAAATAAAAACCAATAATATTGTGAAATAGTGATACCTAGATCAAAATCGTATTGATCTTCCATTTTTTGTCCTGGTAACATGTCAAAAGATTTCCCAGTTTCCAGTCATATAGATACATGAATTCTTTACGTGCATTTTAACCAAATTACCCCAACCCGTTGGAGAAATATTTGATAAACAATTAACACGTTAAAATCAAATCAATTTATTTATTGATATAAAATCCAACAAAGGATTATCATCAAAGCAATACAAACAACAACACAAAAAGACAGATGTACAATGTAGGTAATATAGGATACATTAATAGTAACTAATTGTAATTGTATCAATGTATACCCAGGCTGAGGAGGAAACACAAATACCACAATATGTTAACATCTATAGTCAGAATTTTTCTTCATTAAATTTACTCTGAGGTTTGACAGTTCAAAAATGCCTTTAACACAAACACGAACAAAGGAGAAGGTACTTTAAGCACCGAATTTGCCAAAATATTAGATTTTTTTAAACAAGTTGTTGTGAAAAGGCTGTAAACGACCGTCTTTCAAATAATTTATTACTTATTGTTGTATAATTTTCAGTATCTCAACAAAACGAAAGTGTATATTTGACTATTTAAGCAAAAATGTCACATTTGCTGTAAAAAAACTAAATTTTGAGAAGTGTTTTGTTCAATATAGATAGGTTCGCACAAAAAAATCACAAAGATATTTCAACTAAAAAGCATAGAACTTCTTTGCTTAAAAAAGTCAAGAAAACTAGAAATTAATCAAATTTATCACCTCATATTTAAGAAACACATTGAACATCAGGATTACAAAATGAAAAAAAATCAATACTATCTTTTCGCGTAAGTCGCCAGATCGAAATCTAATTTCGCGAAATCTGGAAAATGATTCAACTTACATGTAGATAGGTTAGGTAACTTTTAGATTTTCTCCGCCTGGGTCCTATCAAAATTCACTAAAGAAAACATAGTTCGCTTAAAATTAAATAAATTCGTTGCCGAATTTAAATAGAATTTTACATTTTTACTAAATTTCGTTACATCAATTAAAAAAGTATTTTTTCCGGAGTCTTAATCTATAGGCGTGTATTCATAACAAACTGACGTTTTATTAAGTATACGAGTTTATCTCGTAAACATTGTAATTTGATTTTGCAATCTCTCTGTATGGTTTCTTTTTTTGAGGGAATAACTTGATTCAACAAAAATGCGATCAATACTAGTTGTAACGAGACGAAAACCTTTGAAAAATCCATCTAAATGCAGAGGTTTTCGATATTTACGGAATTTACCACATAGTAATGACGCCATTAATTGGCGCAAGTGCACAAAATTGCCTGGGGTTTTGTCAAGCAATCAATACTCTTTGGTATTTAGGATATTTTGTATCATATGTTTAAAAATGTCTTCATAAAAATGAATGATATCGGCCCCTACCGTCAAAATAATTTTTAATGGTCATTTTAAGTATTAGCAGTAGAGCTTTTCTTTTACAAATGTATTGCATTCTCAACTTAAAATTAGCTATAACTGGTTAAATTTGACAAGGTTTACAGCGTGAAAGTCAGTCATTTCTTAGAAAATGTCCATTTCTAGAATTAGATTTTCCCCCAGGATTTTAATGGATAATGAAAATGGCCACACTTCATTGTTAATTATCTTTGTTGTCCTGGTTTTAGAACTCTGATGGCTCTCCGGTCAACAATTTGCCTCAAGGATATCGTTTTGTTCTACATGCTGCAGAGGCGTTTGCACAATACTTTGTCTTCGGCTATTAATGATATTATTTACACTCAACCCAGCTATAGGTGTTTTGGTTGATGTCTTTGCCTAAGAGAACCAGATATATTACCAAATATAATTGTCAATGACAATGAGTACTTTTTTAGGTCAGTAAGTTGTGTTATCTCTTGCTTTGTTTGTAATCGACGGGAATTAAGGTGTAAAATCAAGTGTAGTGAATTGTAGAGAGGGTGTTTTGTGTCATTTTATAGCACCGCTGTCCCGGGTTTAACGGATGTTGAGCGCTCGTGTTTTACTGTTACTCTTTAAGCATTGATAAATTAGTTTGTTATTTAAGACAGGGGGTGCTTACCTTTACGGAGCACCTGGTCTCACTCCTGCTTTTTACGGGAGCTTGGATACCAAGTCTTTGTTCTTTTTGTTTTCGTTTTATTACAAGTCTTCAAGCATTTCAGCTTCAAAAGTAATCAAATATAGTGCGTTGTTTATGATTTTGCAACTCTTAGTACAAAATCAAATAATAAAAATTAGTAAAATTAGTAGTTGTGTATAATAGCATGGGATCGCCAGTATTTTAAATAGTATTATTGCAAACATAAGTAACCTCCGAGTGTCGGGAAGTAAACATAGGCCGTTCAGTTTCTCCGCCTGCAGGTAAAACCCTTCAGGAGTAAGTCATTTATTTGGGCATATATTTTTTAGATTTTTCAATTTTATCTTAATTTCCAGTAGCAAGTTGAAAAAGAAGCTTTAAATATATAGACCAAAAAAAAGCTTTTCTACCGTTTTCTGTTTAATGTACCACATGTGAATGAGGACCGGCAAGGGAGGGACTGCCACTGTAAAAGTAACGGGTTGAATAGGGTCGGAAAATTTAGCTGGGCGCTTACTGACCAGCTAAAATAAGCTATTACAAGGGGGTATTTAACGTTGCTTAGAACATGGCATTTTCTAAACATGGGCGTCTTTTTAATGTCTCCCTTCGGACGGATTTTAAATATATACCATTCTCCACTATTTTTAAGAGGACGAGTGCCTCCAGGAGGGGGATATCTAGTGCCTATTCTATTTTGGCACAGTCTTTGCGAAGGGGAGGTCGATGATTTATACATCACACCCCCCCTTTCGGAATAACTAGCCCCTCTAGCAAGGGTTCTACCTGCAGCTGCAGGAGGGGAGACGGAACGGTCTGTTTATATACTCCGGCCGCCCTCAGTGGAGGGGGGGGGGAGTCATATTCAGGACGGAAAAATGTCTAGTGAAGAATACCTGTATGAGAGATCAAAAGTGCATATTTCAAAGAGACAAGACAAATTTTAAACTAACTAAAAGATAGAACGATGACAAAAGGAACAATGGCTTGGAATCAACGAACTTCTTTTCAAAAGAGTTTCATCCGGGTTAACGTCAATCCGAGACGTGGTCAAAAGGAATTCGAAGATACCAAAGGGGCAGACAGAACTCATAGTTGTATTACCGGTAACAGGTCCATAACTAGTTGAGATACACTCTACCATATGGATCAAACAATTCGTGTTGGCGACCATGTAATTCTAGGAGAGACGACTTAAACCTTGATTGGATGTATCCTTGTTGAAATATTTTATGCGACAACAGCAATACTCTCCTCTGAAAATCCTGATGCTTGGAACGGGCACCAGAGTCTCGAATAAATCCCTGTAGGCAGGGGAAGCAGGAATATTGCCACATAACTATGAGAAGTTTACAATAGAAAAGTTGAAGTCATCCTGTTTGTCGAAAATCTTAGAAACGAGTTTTCACTCTTGGTCGAGGAATAAAATCTAAGTTTGAAGCAGCTCGTGTTAAGCCTGTGGCCTTCATGTTACGAACATTCAATCAATATGTAGACTGTGGGCTTGAAACCAGTGAGGGATGGGGTTTAAGGCTGTTACTAGTACTGGGAAAACAAGGATTGGATTGGGTCGGGAAATTTAGCATTGTAACCGTCTACTAGTACTCAAAATGGGCAGCTGTTACAAGGGGGTTTAAACGTGCATAAATGGAATTTTCTAAACAGGGCATCTTGAACGTCTCCCTCCAGAAGAATTGTGAATTTATACATCCCCACAACCCCACAACCAGTGATGTCAATTCAATAGGACTATATTCTTTCCCTGTCACAACTTTTACGAAAGGGACGACCGGGTTTCCGTTTAGCAGGGATTTTACCGCCAGGCGGAAAATATCGAACGGCCTAGTTCTTTACCCAGGCAGCTCTTGTGGGTCATTCCATATAAACAGAAAATCAAAATGCCAAACTTTATCAAAGCTTTAGAAAAATCCCAAATTATGGGACATTACCAATTTCTTTGTTTTCCATCGAGTTTAGAACACAGTTTTATCTTTAAATTACTGGTGTAGTTTCGAACATTACCCAGACTGGTATTCGAACATGTGTCTGTATTTTTTAGATGAATGTAACATGTTTTAAAACTAAATGATCGGTGTTCAAGTTCTTGTCTAAAATGTAATTTAATCTTAGACATGTTTGTTATTTGCTCATGTTACTGTTAAGACAGGTTAGTAAGTTTTATATAACGTTTTATTTCCTCATCCAAACGATTTCATGATTTTAAGGTTTCGTTTTTTTTTCTCTCTTATAAATTTCATTGTTCCATTCGTTAATAGTGCAATAGCGCCTTCTTTGGGGTCATTCAGGAACACTATTAAGGAACGAAATCGCGAATTCGCTGGGGCTGACTTAAGCAAAATCTACTATTAGTATATAATGTAAAAAAAGTCAAATACAAAAAGGTTATTTTTGTATACTAAAATTCATGATTTATAAAACTGTTTTTTGTGTGAATATCGCTGCCTTTTGAATCATCTTCAAACTATTTGAAACACGACGTGGTACTCAGTTTATTGACCGCTTCAGCCTTGGACTTAAGTGTTCACATCATCAATCTTGTCTGACAACAAGCTTTTTTCTTGCTTGGTAATCAAATATTGATAGCAAATACCATTGTTTTAATTCGGATTGTAAAAATCCCTTCTATTATATGTCTGCAGCTTATAGACCTATAAACGTTATCTATTCAGATTTTCGTATAAACAATATCATTAATAAATAGATAAATTAAATAGATCTGTTTTAAATGACCGTTTAAAATAATATATGACTTGTTCATCATGGGGCTAAGAACATTTTCTGTGTTCACTTTTTTCATTTAATGATCACTGCGTGGGAAACTGAACAATAGAAAGTGGTAGTGGCAAGTTTTGAACAGCAGCTAGCGAGAACAGGTAAGGTAAACAATGTGCAGAAGAAGGAAACCTTGCACCGATGTCCACATTATACATGAAAATTATATTTTGTTTCGTATTTAAATTACTTATTTGCAAAAATACAAATCTACCTGTGACATTTTCCTAAAAAAAACTCCTTAAGCAGATTATACGGACAATTTATTATTTTGGACGCAATTTTGCACAGTAGTGAGTAGCTTAAAAAATAGTGAGTAAAATTTCAGATATTGAACGGTGTTTATTGAACGGTAAGAAGCGAGTTTGTAGCTACATTTGAGACACGCAACACAGTAAAACGCTTGGTAATGTGATTTTATATGACATGTCATAAGTGAGTAAAGATGCATTGATGTGCTGCAGATATATATAAATCAACAATGGGATGGACATAAAACTTTTAAACTATAAAAGGTCATTGTTTGATACGAAACATAGGAAAATCATGAAAAATTTATGATACGAACATTTCATTACATTTTTGGTTAAAGCTTTCAAATTAGTATCAATGAGATATTATCATATACAAAATTATATTTAATTTAATGCTTTATTTCTTTTAAGAGGATGGCCGACAGCCAAAGGCTCAGTGCTTTCTCACAAGAAGACTAAAAATTTCAGTCAAGACGAAATTATATGACCTTTGTTTGTACTTCTTTTTGATGGGGTTAATCGAGTTGTTTTAAATTTTTTGCTTATCAAATATTATCTAAATACTACGCTAAAAGTGACATTTTGACGCCATTTTGGTAACTAGCCAATGGCACGAGTGTACATCAATAAATAAAACTGAAATATTTTAGTATGAAATTGAAGAGATATGGGGTAAATGTCGGAGAGAATGCACTGAAATCAGAAAACCCCATGGAATTTACAAATCTAGAGGTCTCCACAGGCTTTCAACATCACTGGGGTAAAGCTGATGACCGTTATTGCAATTACAATTACGTAATTGGAATTACGGTCATCCCAAGATGACAGAGAATCGGCTAAAAATCTTTTTTGTCGATTTTATAGTTTCTGTTATATATTGTAAACGTAATATATGTTGATACAGCGGTGATAAATGAATGTTTCACAAGGGAATCATATAGTACTAAAAAATTCTGCATTAATCAGAAAATACGATTTGAAAAAATCGCTAAGATGACCGTAACTCCTTTTCATTTTTGTTTTAAGATGACCGTAACTTAAAACAAGGATGACCGTTATTCGATCGTTTTGTAGAATGATCATTTCACAAGAGATGCAAAATTGTAATTTTATTATTGTTACAATAGTGTCAAACTCAAACATCAACTCCTCGAATAATTGACGACTCGGGAGTAGTCCGAATATTTTCATGTGGTCATGAAAGTAAAACGATTTCAACTGATTTACTTTATACATGTCTACTAGGAATAAACTGGTAAAAGATTTTATTTTTTTTTATTAACTCACTAGAATATAATTTAATACGTTCGATATAAATTATAACGGTGAGAAGTTTCTTTCAAATCGGTCAAAACAGAAATGGCGTAAATGAATATTCTGAGAAAGGTGTGGAATTCACTGTAAAATATTGTAATGAAAAATCACTGCATTTGTGTAAAATATGTCAAATTGGTAAGAGCTGTACCGGCGGCACCGACGGCGCTTATTGTGCTTTCCATGTTCGACGTAACAGTTTTTGTGTAATTAGACTATACACCTCAAGCACGGGGAAACGTTATACTGCCTCTATATGTAATTTTATCAATTTTAAGTTTGTTACATGCAAAAACTGTTTACCCTGCAAATAATATGACTTAATATTTTTGTAATATTGGGATTATTTTGTGAAATATGGCCCTTACCGCGCCTTGGTTTTGCTCCGTGAAAACATTGCAATTCATTTTTACTGCTGAAATGTTATTTTACTCAAAAAAGTATTACAAGCAATGATTAGGGCGTATCACAGAATCACCTGATAAATGTAAAAAAAAATTAGTAGATATAAAGTGATTAGCGAGTGCTTTTCGTTTAACATATACATATGTTTTATACATCATAGTGGAATAAAAAAACAACAAATACAAAGTTTATTAAGTATTGTTGATGAGTCTTGAGTCTTCAAAGGTTTGTTTTATGCTGAACGCTACCATTCAAAAAGCGATTTATTATTGTGGTTAAAAGTCGGCAAAATCCATTCTTCTCTGATCATCAAGACTTCCATTACAAGCAACAGATTAATCAAAACGCTATTAAAAAACGCGTGTTTTATTTGTTTAAGTACTGATTACCGTAATATATTTGGACGTAATGGTAAATGATTTTGATCTCCACTAATCACTGTCTATTTCTTAACAATCTATAGTTGTTCTCATCACATCTAGTACCGACACGGCCAAGGAAACTGTGATATGTCATCCGTGTGATTATACAGACGTGTTCACATTGATTTGTATTGTGGAATAGATCAGGAAAACCACCCTAAAATTCTTCTTCTTAACATTCGTGGAAAATATTAATATTGTCAATGGTAAGTAATTTAGTTTTTTGCTATATGTTGTGACAGTTGCATGCTAATCACTGGTAATGAGAAAAAAATTAGAACGATAATCCCAGTTAAGCATTATATGTTTTTTTTTTTTTATTCTGAATGAAATATTTTTGTAAGAAAACATCCAAAGCATGTGTTTATAATAACGACCATATGAAAATTTTATTACATAACTGATATTTATAAGATTTTATTAGTCAAATAAATACATGGTCCATATGTTGATTTATAAAATTCCAGAAAAATGTGTTAACACTAGTAAAAAACTGTCAGTCATACTCGAAATCAAATCGAATTCAAGTCTATTTGATACTTTGGCATTTAAACATGCACGTACATGTATCACATTTCGGCGACAGTCTTTACACACAACCCTCTTATGATAAAAATGTGCACTCTGATATTCAAGAATCTTCTGTTGTTATAACATCTGCTTGTAATCAACACTAATGAACAAATTACCCAGTGATCAAAGGATTCTTAGTCTGTATTAGAATAAAAAAGACGATGTGGTATGATTGTCAATGAGAAAGTCGTCCAAAATTTGTGTTTTTCTTGGATAACTATTTTGTAAAAATAAAATTGATGCTTTGTTATTCCACTTGTTGGTAACAGTGCTTTGGAAACTAAGAGTGTATCCATACTATATTAATATTTTGTGTCACTCTTTACAGGAATAATCTTTTTTGCAGGCATGTTTTTTTAAATTATGGTTCATATTACATAATATATAATTGACTAATAATCTTCTAATTCCCCTGTGGATTATACTGCTGGATTAGAAATGAATTACACCCTCGTGTTACTTGATTATTAAATCAGAATGTACTTTTAACATTAAAGACATCAGAAACAACTTAAAATAGAAAACTGAATTATCCTGTTTCCTGTCCATATCGTAAATATAACATTACCTTAAGGAACCGTCTAGTCCTGTATCTATCTTTAGACAAAAGTAGAACATTCGAATATTATTTAATAAAATTCGAGAATCATCAAGTGAAAACGCGCAAGATAATAAACAGAATCGTTAATTAGAGCTTATCACAAGGGCTGAGTTTCCACTCTTGAGCGTGTTTAAGTGTTAGTTGAGACCACTGGATTTTGAACATGCAACAATTTCGTATTGCAGTTACACCAAATCTTTTATTTTTATGAGATATGCCAGTTATGCCGAACACACCAATACACTACACCCAGACACTGTCAAATGTATTTGCATCATTAGCATAGATTCATTGAGGGTGTTATCTGCCAACTAAAACCATTTAAACACCAAAAGTTTTTATACCTCATTCATGCAGACGTTTATAGCAGTTCTAGAGCTCTTGTGGAACGATCTTCATTTAAAAGTCTGGTTGTTCTTACATATGCTGCAATAAATTTAATTTATACTTAATGTACGATCATATAAAAAAATACTCGTTGCACATGATTCTTGTGGTATCTCTAGATTTGTAAGTTGTTTTTCGCGTAAGTGGCGTGGTCTCTCTGATATTTACCACGTGTATATCTTTTAATTTTCATATTAAGTGACTTAACTGACCGTCTCATAAGATAAAGATCTCTTTTGTCTATTTTGTTTGGGTTCCAACGTTACAAAAAGAAATAATAGCGATTTGATATTGTTGTCTTTGAGACAGCCATCCAGAATCTATAAATTACACACATATACAGATTGCTCTAAGGCCCTCAATATAGTCAAAAATCCACACCCTAAGGTAAGCTGCAAAAGGCCCCAAAATAAAATTTGATGATTTGAAGACAATTATCAGCTAAATAACTTACAATGTAAAACAGGTAATACTTAATACATAAAAACTACATCCGCTGGATAACAGGTTTTGGCTTGGAACAAGCACATAAATATGTGCGGGGTTAAACATGTTTGTGAGAACTCAATACTCTAAAATGGGACAGTGGTACAAAACAACATAAAATGTAAATCTTAAGTTAACATACGTATCAGGATATTCCACGATCCTGTAAACCCTAGTGTCTATTTGTAAAATATAATTTCGGAATTCTTTTACATCACACGATGATCACATGGTATCTGGAATTTGGTTACCAGATCATATCAATAGTTTGAAAATTAACTTTTAATAAGTCTGACCCGTGGGAATCGTACCCTAGTAATATGATCACGAAATCCCAGCAATGACAGATTGTTCGAATTAATTATTGAATGGATACAAATTTAAGTAAATCGTACTTACTAGCTTTAGACTGGTTTATATAATTGAATTGCAATATCATTAAGGATTGTATAATCAATTTTTTTATTGTTTATATATGTCTGCTCGGTTTAAGTAAACAGATTTCGTTTTTTAATTAGACGAATTCTACACTGAAGACATTTCTTGGACCTTTATCTTGACTGCATAGTAATACAATTATCCGAACCGTACCAAATTTAAAGTTTTAACTTTCTAAATGGAGGAAAAACGATTATCAATGTTCAGCTGAAAATTATAAGTTTAACGATCAAGACTGTGAAATGTATATCACGATATACGTTGCGCGGGTTATATATTGCCTTTATTCCTATACTTCGTGCTTATACTTCACTTTCACTTAATCTGCTGAATTGTTTTGATATCTTCAATCAATCATTCTCGCAGCCTTAATCTAGTTTCGTCTTTACTGTCCAGTATTTTGTTTATAAGATTAACATTCCCGTTGTGTGAATGGTGTATATTAACAGGGATATAAGGAGGAAATCAGATAATGATAAAATAATCCATACGTCAGAATCATGCTTCACCCACAACGTCTGTATCTTAGGCCACCGATACAGTTTTAATCCATTTATAACTGATTTTCACCAGAGAAAATTGGTCACTTTGTGTGTGTGTTTTTTTTATTCTCAATTTTAAAATTTTTTGTGTCCAAATGTGCTGGTTTTTACCGTTCTTCGTCAGAAATGTCTCAATGAATATCATCTCGTAATTGTTATTAAATTGAATGAAATGTTTTTTTTTAATACAGTTCGTATAAGGTTGCCGCAATGACGTAGTCGAAATGTTAATAATTAATTCACGTAACACCTGCATATCAGTATCTTGAAATGACACTGAACTTCAGCCTATAAAGTTGGAAATCGACAAAGGAAAACACTCGGCGCATATCAGCATCTTGAAAACGATTAACACAGAAAAGTGAGCAATATATGGAAATCGACAAAAGAGAAATGAAAACTTTCCATCAGAGCCATAAAGCGGCCATATCAGGCTTTTCAGGCTTCAACTGCACAAATTATTTTTCAATTGGAATCTTATCTCAAATCTGGACGAAAATCCTCTAGTGACCAATTGAATCATCTTAATTTTTGCATTTTGTGAAAAAGTCACTAAAGATATATTTTGTGCAAATAAAAGCCAGATGCTTAAATCTAGAACATTGATTTTCTTAACAGCTCTGTGCTAAGAAAAAAACTACTTACAACTCATTTCAATGACCATGGGTTAAACTGTTTCTTCAGAAACTCCAGGTAATATGTAATTACAAGATAGTCAGCTGTTATGGACTATCTGATAACCTAAGAAAATGGATCTTTTCGTTCGGCACAGTTGTTTATGTGAAATACTTAATATAAGGACTGTTGATATAATTCAAGAAAGAATAGCTACAAAAAATCACGACAAATGCATTAATAAAATCTCATTAGTGTTCAATATTAATGTTCTGAAATACAAAATTACCAATGTTAAATAAATATGGAAAATTTAGGTATGCTATATGTACATTTCAAGGAGTAACCTCTCACCAGAGAGCTATATTTTTTAATAAATGATTAAACAAAAAAAGAGAAGATATGGGTCAAATATCAAGACTACATATTTTATCTCAATATAAATCGGATGAATTTTTTGAATCAAGGGGTCTTCATAAGGCCTCCAAAAAAGGTATAATCCCAATTCTTATAATAAGCCTAGATCGCCCCTTACAAGTAAAATGTGTATACTGTACGTTAAGTTACCATATCTTTCCTCAGTGTTATATATAACAATTCAAAAACAACGTGAAAGACCAAGACCAAGACCAACAATGGTGACTTCGAGTCAAGACTTACAGGACAGGTACGTCTGTATCATTGCTCTTGGAGTTGAACTTCTCCGTAGTTTTTTGGTAGACATTATCTTATACAGAAGTATCGTAAAGTGGTTTTGTGCCTGAGAGAAGGCCAGCAGAAAATGTTTACTACATATCTGGAGCAATAACAAGTGAAAAAAATTATAAATAGACAACGGCTTTGATTGTCACAGGAAAAGGGAAGATTGAATTGGGAAGGAAAATTTAGTTATTTGTAGCGGTCAAAAATTGTCTGTGAAAGGTATGATCCTGCGTAAAGCAATACAAAGCACAACACCTTTGATAAGACGACATGTTATAGTTTTGAAATCGTTATTTTAATTGGTCAAATGCATGTCGATACAGGGCTTGTTGAATTGTATTGGTTGCTCCACTCATGAAAAATTGACAGATTGTAATCCAGAGTGCCCAGAATAATGTCAAACATGATCGAGAACAATAAATCCTATAATGATCAGTAAGAACAACAGTTTAGTAAATATAGAGTAGACTACAAGAGGATTTACCTATAGATTGGGACACATACAGTACAGAATACAAGTTTACCATTGTTGAAAAAATATGATGAATTTTGTTATCTACATTTCGAAGTGAAGCCTCTCATCAGTAGCATTAACAATATATTTACATGAATTTGATTTGGACTTTCCTCAGAACGGTATGCGGCACGAAATCACAACTGCATCATACGAAAGCTAGTTGTACGTTGTATGTCAAATGTAGGTGGTCATCTCCGAATTCTTTCATCAATACATTGACAACTAAGGCTGTTTAAAATTGTGTAACGTCACAGTCGAAGAAATTTATAATTAATATAAAAAAATACCAACTAAACTAGTTTAACGCCACCACATACGGGGCGCCGAATGGGACTTTTGTGTTTTTGTACTCGAAATTCAATTTTGAACGGACAAAAGTGAGTTTTGTTCAGCAAAAATGAGTTCAGTTAAACAAAATTAGTAGCATACTACAAATTTAAATTTTGTCATACAAAATTATCTTTCAGTGGACAAAAGTTAGTTTTGTCATGACAAAATTCATTTTTGTAACACAGACTTTACTTTTGTTACCTAATTTGAATATTGGGCGACAAAAGTCAATTTTGAATGCAAAATAAGTTTAGTTTGGATTCTGTGAACTAATTTGCATACAAAATTGAGATTTTGTCAAAAATTCAATTTTGTGTTTATTTTTGTGTAGACAAAATTGAGTTTTGTTAAACAGATGTGAAATTTTATTACAAAGTAAATTTTTGCCACAAGAGTCAATTTAGTGTGACAAAAGTCATTTTTGTCACAAAAGTCAATTTTGTCTTCACAAAATTGTTGTAGACAAAAGTCAATTTTGCCTTCACAAAATTGTTGTAGACAAAATTCAATTTTGTGATGACAATATTTAATTTTGTAACGCAAAATTGAATTTTTGTAATGACTAAATTGACTTCTTTGACACAAAATTGAATCTTGTAATGACAGAATTCAATTTTGTGTTTATTTTTGTGTAGACAAAATTGGCTATTGTCTCGCAAAAGTCAATTTTCTCTCACACAATTGATTTTTGTGTTTTAATTTCCATATCAGGTAACAAAAGTCAATTTCGTATGCAAATAAGTTTATATTTGCATACCTTTTTTCACTTGAAAAGATAATTGAACTATATTTAAAGTAGAAAAGAAGCACGTACAGCATAATTAAGTATACAAAGATCATTTGTATGATGACTTACGCTTTGGCATATTTTGACCTCAAAACAAACAACCCACACTAACCATGCATATTGATAAATCAGTTTCATACTGTAACCCTCCTCTCAAACTGGACTCTGATTCTGATTACAACTTGGTTTCCTGATAGGTTGTTTTGGGGTTTTTTAACTAGCAGACAGCAAGTGTGAGTACTCTTTTAAGGTCGTTACTTTTGTTGTATCACGTAATAATATTGATTGTATTTGTTGATGGTTTTCAGTATCGATATCAAGTGTTAAATCTATTTCAATCGATTTTCATAGTGTGTTTTTATTGATTTTTCATCACACTACTGTATTACCCAGGTGATGTGCCTTTCCCAAGCCAGGAACCTGTAGTCCAGTGGTTGTCTTTGTTTATTTATTCATTTATTGTTATTTGTTAAATATTTTTTCAATAGATTAGGTCGATAGTCGTATTTTGAATAGTTTCACATTTTGTAATTCGGGACCTTTTACAGCTTCCGTTAAGGTGTGCTGACTCTGGTCCATTGTCCATTGTTGAAGGCCGTAATGGGACCTGTAGAGTTTAGATTCGAACGTTATTTGGTGGATGTCGGTCTCATGGACAATCATGACACATCTTCAATTTGTATTTTTGACAATTTCATATAAATTAACAGCATCTGGCAGATCAATAGCTGTATGTACACTGCCAAATGGTATGGAAATTTTGAATGGTTCAGTAGTAAAATTGGCCAGCTGTGAGGAATGTGTGTGTGGGGAAAAGGAATTATCGTGTTATGGGTAAGTGTAATAAGCCAGGAATAAGTGACCTTAATATGAAGAAGTTAATCTTAATTGTATTTAGAATTATCAAGAAATATCTCTTCTGATCATTTAAAAGCAGCAGTATCAAGATCAGCGTTTTCTTCCAATTTTCAGGCCAAGATGTCGATTTTTTTACATGAAATGTGTGGGGGATCTTCGTAATTTATTCGACATCTTTTTTTTTAAATACTCTCATCGTTGTTTATACATTATAAAGTAACGGCGAACGCGAACTTTTTTAATATTTAATGCACCCACTGAACACAATACTGAAATTGATTTTTATGTTTTGACCAAATGTCTAAGGCAACTTTTGAACTATGTCGTCAAAAATTCGTCTGGTACAATTTTATGAAATTGTTTTATTTTTTTTCATGACATACCCACTGCCTTGCCACATTAAAACTCCATATTAAAACGCCCTTTGTCAAATAAATAAATATTTCAGGTGTGTGTTTAATGGGTATATTAAACTCATTAAATTAGGTTTTTCAGTTTTGCCTCTGGACTATTAGAAGCTTTATAATCAAGCAACCATTGAAAGAGTGAAGCATGCACACAAGTT
>JAULBM010288809.1:0-15928 GCA_032357055.1 Geukensia granosissima | reverse complement strand
TGATGTTTTTGTGCGATCTATATTAAAATCGACAAAATAGTATCAAATATTGCATAAAAATAACTAATTTCTTAGTATTTTCACATTTAAAGCAATTTCTATGTGTCATATGACCATTGTAGAACTAATTAAACTTACAATTCTGTTGGATTTTCTTTTTATAGACATTATTCAATAAAAAAAATATAAAATAATAAATATTAGACAATTTTCATTTTGTAGACAAATTCTTGGGCCAAAAATGTGCCTTAATGACCCTCGTCCGTTCTTATGGAGCATATCTGTAATATAATAACAATTACCATGAGCTGTGTAGGTAAACCTATTCCTTGAACTCTGTACATTGTATCTGAAAGACTGTTCTCTAGTTTGTATACCTGTAAAAAATACATTATATATGTAAACATTGGTATGTGAATATTGGTGATTGAAATTTTTCATCTATTGAATTTACCTCACAGTGATACCATTATCATTTGGAATGATTTTCCCCCAACTTCACACTACTAAAAATATAAATCCTTTTGGTATTACTCCTCAACCAACATCCTATTCTTACAGGTTACTTACCTTATTTATCATCATGTTCTCTATTACAAAACTTTTTTTTTACCAATGAAATCATTTATTTACAAAACTCATCTTGATAAAGATGTTGGATTCAATGTTTAGAAAGAAGTAGTACACACATATTTGATATTGTTTATGTCATTTTCCTGTACTGGGAATTATCTATGTCATTGAAGCCTGAAAATTAGGTCAAGTACATAGACATATGCCAGACTGACATGAAATATTGACTGTATTCCTAATAATATATATGCATACCATACCTGTAGCAAGGGAGGTTCAAGGGGTTCAGACGAACCCCCTTGAAAACCAATAAGCACTATTAAACTCACAATTCAGATTGAAGTCTGACTTTTAAAATCTAAAAATAAACAGGACTTTCAGCAATGCAAAAACAGTGCCAGGATGGTTAGATTGCGGGATTTTGCATCAAATATCCGAGACCCCAACTGTGAAGGTTGCTCCACGAGTCAATGTAACCCCCCTTGAAAATTTCTGGCTACGGGCATGCATAACAAATACTGTTGACCTACTGTGTAAAGATACCCAAAATAGATCTAAGCCATCAAAAACAGACTAAGTCTATGGACCATGAAAATAAGGTCAAGGATAAAAGACATTTGTTAGACTGACATACATGGCATGTACCTATAAATGCTTTAATATGCATACCCAATATTGTTGATCCCTGATATTAAGAATTCAGTATCATTCCATATAAAATTTTAAATCCTGTGACATTTGCTAGAAGATCTAGAGGAATTCATATTATTTGTATTTGTTTGCATTTCTTAACATTTATTAGGCAAAAAAATTGGTGTTTCCATTAACCCAACCTTCCCTATTATTTTGGTAAAATAAATTCTAACCTTAACCTTTTTTTTAAAGATCTTTGGTAAAAACCCTTATTTCAGAAAAAACATGAATTTTCCCTATTTAGGCCCATAGTTTTATGTGACATAACAACAATGGGGCTGCACAAGTTAGCCCCAACCAGTTTCCTAGGTGTCAGAATCAACAAATATAGCTAGATTTAATTTATAGTTATTAGTTATTGACAAAAAAATATAAACAAAAAAACCTGCTTATTGTATTATGAAATCTTAAGTAGTATGAAAAACACATATGAATGTTTTTGGTCTTATCAGAACACTGAAGTTTTCTTCTCTAATGACTGTTATGGCCAAGATATTTTTTACTTAGAATGTGCTATGAACAATTTCTTAATTTGAAATATATATATACTGCAAATTTGGTCCTCCTAGGGTTAATAGTTTGAGAAATTTAATGCTTTGAAAAACTAATGGCATCATTGCCAGAAAGTAATATATGTACCTATTGTTTCGCTTATAACATGATATAGACATGTAAATTCAGGAATTATTGTGTGCATTTATTATTGCGAATGATTGAATGTCAACGATAATGCAAGTTTGATTTTGCGAAATCTTGAAAAGTGTAACACAACATAGCTAAAAAATTTTGCAATCGAGTTATAATTATTGCGATTACAATGTGCATTATTCTCAATAAACATAGCACTTCTAGTGCTGGATACAGCTCCCCTCACAATTTTTCAACTGACCATTGGTAATTCCAGTTGCAGTAAATCTGACTTGGTATATTAGGATCACTTTTATTTTACTTAAAACATTTAAAAAAAATAAAGTACAGGGAAGAACATATCTTTATAATACATAACATCTTTGATTTCACAAAGAGATATTGGAAGTCTGTTTGTATTTTTTAATTGATTTTCTAGACAATATATATATTTATATTTCATCAGTTTCTTGTCTTATATTGACAAGATTTTTAAGTTTTTTTATAATTTTAGTTTCATCTAAATTTTGATTGATAATTAACTTAGTTCTGAAAAATTCACCTTCATATCCCCTATTAGGTGCTCCATTAAATGGAGGAAGATTTCATATAATGCTTTTACAATTTGTTACTTCCCTTGTTAGTGTTTACATTTTACCCACATGGGTAGAACACTTTCTTGAATAAAATTGTAAAACATTTAATTCTAAATTAGAATTTGATTGGATTAAAACTCAAATCAATCACAGACAAAGGTAATTAACAGCTCTGAAGTTCTTTTGACAAATAAGTATATAATCAACTGATCAGCTGATAGGATAATGTCTGGCCACCGGCAAATTTTCACACCTGTCAAAATAATTAACACCAGAAAACATGTTGTAAATTGATTGTTGTCCTAGGTAATTATTTCAGATGATTTAAGGGCTTAAAGCAAATTTGGCTTTAAAAAAATAAAGTTTGTTGAAAACAATTTTTAACGGAAGATTCCAACTTTCAACGGTTCTTCTCAATGTTTTTGTTCACAATGCACAACAGGGTTTTCATCTTTCATGGCAGGGTAAATATTTAACAAATGTGATATTTATATGTGGTATAAAAATGAGAAAAGAATTTTAAAATTTTACATAGTTGAAAAAAAAAATTACATTTGCCGAGAATGGTCGAGAAAGTTAATCTGATGCTTAAACTCAATCGGAACAAGCTCATATATTTCCGTCATTTTTTACCGGATTTTATGACGGAAATGGCTGATATGATCAGATTGGCTTAAACTGTCATTGTGGGAAAAGTCAAAACTTTGTTGTCATGACGTGGTATCAGTTATAATTTGATAAAATATTAAAATATTTATCTTCATATACATGTTAAATTAGTGTGTATGTTTCCTCGATTTCAGCTAACATTACAAGTTCTTAAAATCTTGCAAGTGAATGATTCAAAAGCTCAATTCATATAAATTTACACAATAACTACACCATGTGTAGGTATAAATTTGTACTGATAAATTTCCGAGTGGCACGTCGGTTAAGCTTCTTACACAGTTTAAAAATGTCTCTGTACATTTCTTGTGCTATTTTAAACGACAGAGGCATTTTAGATATCTATTTAAATTAGCCTTTTGCACAAGTAAAGCATAAAATCAATATGATTTGCACACTTAGTAGGATAGAAACACAAGCTAAGTTGCTGATGCTCGGGGAGCTGTAAATCAAAGCATTGCAAATAATTTCTGCATTTACAGTATTAAAAACTTCTGTGGAAAGTTTCACTGTTGATCTACCTTAAAATCAATTTAATTAAAAAATTCCATTACGAAACTTACAGCTGTAATATCGAATCGGTTTAACAATGACGAACCAGAAATCATGGGACCACGACTTATATCAATATGTTCTCCAAGTCTATATACAGTCACATGATTTTCTGTCTCTGACTTTGATGCTATGGAAGGTATCTGTTGTAATTTATATTTATTGTCATTAAACATTTCCTCTGCTTTCTCTGCTGTCATATCCAGTCTTTCAAACTTGTAATCTTTCTCCTTCAATCTTGAACCTATCTGACTGATACACCTTAACTCAACCTGTTGAAAGATACAAATAAATTAAATGACCTGTACCAAAAATAAATATTTGAATTTAAATACAAATCGCTATCACTCCACCAAAATCAACCAGAGGAACAGCATGAATATGTCTCATGTATTAAATGAACTAGCACAAAAATTAGTACTTTATTTAAAGATTCTTTTCAATTGAAAATATAAATGTCTAATGTGTATCATTTTATTCAAAATACAACATTACACAGATATTGAATCATAGATTTAAATTTAAAATCGTCTGTGATGATAATTTTTTATCTCAATGGCATCATTATCATTATTTTATTTTATTTTATTTTATTTTACTTTGTCTTGACTGTGATAAAAACTGTGATAGGTCGTTTTTACACTTTAGGGATATATTCTTAAAACTTTGTTTTATATGTAAATATCCGATAATTTGTTTTATATGATGTTGCTCTTAAAAGTATATTTTATTATTTAATATAAATATTTATGTTTCCGCAACGATATGGCTGAAATATTGCCGACGTGGCGTTAAGCAACAACTTATCAATCAATCAATCGTTTAATCTTAATGCATAAAAATTGGTTCTAAAATTCAGAAAAGACGAAATTTGTCCAGTATAAGAAATAAAAAGAAATAGAATACCAAATAAAATAAAATAAAATGCAACAAGATGAGCGTTTAGCATCAGTTTCGTAGGGGACAAATGTCCACTACGAAACAGTGTGTAAATTATGATATAAAATCATTTTGAATGGTGTTTAAGATTGCACTATTCGTATACAAACAGTACCTTATTGTAGGAATTTAAACAACTTCTTGGAATTGTATTTCATACAAATTGTTTTTTTTTCATTTTGTTCAGAGTAAAAATCGCACTTTTATTGCAAAACGCCCAGCTATATCAACAAGGGTATCAATACACAGAAAGGTGTGAAAATTTAAGAAAAATTATTGATTGTCAACAAGCTAGTACATGTATGGTCGTAAATAATCCACCACTTAAGAATGATAATAAAGATGATGACTACAATAATAATACATGTACAACTAATTTATTATTATTATTACTATTATTATTATTATTATTATTGATAAATATTTTTGTCATTCTTATTCATCTTATCATTATCATTAACATTTTTTATTATAATCTTTTATCAGAGGTCATGAAAATAATATTACTTTATTGCAATATTAATAATAAATATATAATAAATAATTTTTAAAACAAAAAACATATTATATTTTCACACGAAATTATATTCGAATTCAATCTGGCGAGCGTTCAAAATCTTTCAATGGTAGCTGACTAGTGTTCAGAATGGGCTGGCGAGTGTTCAACTGTAGCTAGCTAGGGTTCAAACGTTGAAAGCGTTTAGCTGTCAAAAAGGCTGACAAGCGTTCAACGGAGGCTTGCAAATTGAACACTAGCTACCTATTGTTGCAAGTAAATTGCCAGCCTTGCATTTAACTTTCGACAGGCCGCTACTGTAGGAGAGGAAGAAGCTTGGACTTTTTTTTAATGAATATTGCCCTTAAAATAATCCGGCCAAGTTCGGTGAGAAAAATAATCTGGCCCTATGTCATTTCGAAAACAATAATTTGACTGACAAAAAGTATCAGTATAAAATTCATTTAAAAATAATACTAGCTGAGACACTTATCTCCCACAAAAAAATCAAATGATCGGTGCCCTAAAGTGTCATGTTCACTCTTGAAACTTAAATCGCATGCATATTACGGTATCCATTCTACTCAATGCTACTGCTTCTGTGCTGACGTAGATAATCGGCATCGACCATCCGAGTGATTGGCACTTTTGTCATTAATATGTATAGGTCTATTTCAAAACGTCTTCCAAATAAGGATTACGTCAATTTTCCAGTAAAAGCTACCACACTGCACTTAATGAAATCTTAGAATTTTGGTATTTAGAATCAGACTTATGAATAAAATAAGGATTTTTAATACCGCATCTTTACACGAAACCATGTTAACCGTCAATATCACACATCAAAATAGAACTTAAAGCACAAAATAAAATTATATTTATTACAAGTTATCATTTAAACAAACAGATGAACTCGAAAAAATGAATTGTTTTTATATATTGTATTCAGGTAATTTTGTTTCCAAAATAGGTACGTATCTAAGGTATTGGGAATATTTCTGCCTCCACATAGGATACAAGATGTTTAAATCCTATATATGTAATCTAAATAATCATTCATTTATAAACATCGTCATGATCGTAATGAAACTTTTGTTTAACTTAACAGCAAATTATCCGTTGTTCATGTCACTGCAGTCTTAGTAACGTTTTTTACATTTTGAGGAAAACTCGATTATATATTAAACTCGTCTACCGCTTTAACCTAATTAAACATGGCATATACCATATGCATGTGTAAGCATAATATAACAATATGAGATATGGCATCACTGTGAGACAGACATCCACCAAATGACAGTCGAAAATAAAAACTTTTCAACTTCTACTTGCTTTTATGCATTAGGTTTATCTTTTAATCACAAATCTGCGTATTGTCGTCGTTTATAGACAGATGTAAATATTTATTAGAAGGCTGGTTTAGTTTTTACCTTCAGTCGGTGTATATATTTTTGAGCTTGTTCGTTTCGCTAGGGTATTGAGCGAGATTTTAGATTTCAATGAAGTAACGTTGTGTGAAGAACTTACAATGTAATTATGAGGCAACGATTTCCGTTACCATAAATTAGTGAATTTTTTTTTATTCTTTCATCAATATAAAGAATATGATTTTAAAGTTTTAATAAAGATCGAGATATTACATCCAACCTTTCATTGTGTCATTCACTTTAAGAGTAATCACTTAATTAAATAAATAAATGAGTAGGTTATTTAAAAAATCAATCCTTATTGTAAAAATAAAGCATAGGGTATAAAACGTTTTTTATTTTTTATCGGGTTACCTATGGGCACCGCAGCGGTCTCCAGGGCTCGATCCAGAGCTGACCCAGCGGAACCCCAGGTGGCGGATAGGGAAGGCACTCTCATTTGGGGTTGCCAGATTAAAATACGGACAGCCTGTCCGTGGACCATATTGCATGACGTGTTTGGAGAGTGCCACCCTTCTTGCATTTGTAGTTTTCGAAAAGAAAAAGGCTGATGCCGCTACAAAAGGCTAAGTTTTTCGTCTCTTGACATCACTCCCTTTTTCAGTGGCTGTTAAAACCTGTTGCCCTGTTTGTCCCATTTAAGCCCTTTTTCGATATTGATAATTGTTGAAATAGTTTTCGTCCAGAATATGCATGAAATATATGCCGCAGGACGTTAAGCAACCAACAATCGATTAATCAATTATTTGGTTACCTCCTCCTCTATCCATCCTGTAGTTTATCTCCTTGCAGTCTTAAACTCCTTACTTTGTCGATGCCCTGCTTACAGACTACGTGTTGATTTATTGTTTGTTAAATTGTTCCTGTATCAAATGTAATCAAAAAAGGATATCTCGTATTTTTGCCACAATGATTAATAAAAAATATTTTCTGTAGACGTCAGTTGTGACTGCTGTATTTTAATTTCCCTTAACCGCTTCGGTAGTGGAATGGTTAGCTTGCTCGCTCAAGTGAGGGAGGTCGTGGGTTCGATCCCCGACAGGGTTAAACCAAAGACATTAAAATTGGTATTTTCTGCTTCTCCGCTAAGCACGAAGCATTAAGGAGTAAGAGCAAAGACTGGTCGGCCCAGAGTCAGAATCACGTGTCTGGGTAAAACGGCACTCTTCCGTATTAATAATGCGGCTCAGCATGTCGGCCCAGTACAAAGCAGGGTTCATTCATCATTAACTAATCTTTAATATACTCTCATTCTGAAAATGCATAAAATATGCATGAAATATTTGCCACTTGACGTTAAGCACCATTCAATCAATCAAACAATTTCCCTTTATTGTGGAAAATAACGAAAATAACAAAGATTTCCAAATTGCAACAGATGCACTGCAGTACATGAATATAACAACAGTCATATTTTCTTAATTTGTGATATGTTAACAGGTTAACGCAAACGTTTAGCCAAGGATTTTGATAGTGGGGCCAATATTTAAGTTTCTAAATGAACAGCCAGTCGTATAACTGTATGATGTTTTATTCGGTTTACATTTTCTACTGTTTGGTACGTTTTATGAGAATTTCATATTTTTCGTTAAAATACTTGGTGTGACTTTTTGCTATATTTCTTCTTACGCAGGTTGAAAATAAATTTTTAGCTATGACAGTAATGAGAAATATGGAATCAATATCAGTATTCCCAATAGTATATAAAATGTTTGTTTGAAGTTTAGAAACAGTTTTTTTTACCAAATATTACATTTTGTTCCAAGTATTAAACAGACGATTTGCCAATCATAAATTATTTATATAATATTTTAAAATGGTAATTTTTCACGTAAATAATGTACCAATATCAAGTTAAGTAACCAGCAATAGTTCATATTTTATATAAGTCCCAAAAAAGAAATTTATATTACTGTATTATTATATTAATATTATATTTATGCCTGTTTATTGCCAAGTATATGTAATTATCCACAAATCCAAATATCTTTAAGTTAAATTTATAGCCTTTTTCTATGAATGTAGGTGGTCATTTTTTCAAATTGTTACTACTTTTATCAAGAATTAAACATGGGCTTAATCATAAAGAACATGTTAATCGAACATTTTTAAAAATCAATGAGGTAAAACTTATTTAGTAAGCAGAAAATAGAAATGATGGATACCTGGCACAAATGTTACTGGGACAGAAAGAAATCGTTAAGTCAGAAGACAGACAAGACTATGGCTAACACAATAAAGCGAAAGACAAACAAAGAACAAACAACACTGCTCTGAAAATTAAAGTTAGAGTAACACGAACCCTAAAAAACCCAGGATAAGTATAGGTGCTCCGGCAGGGTAAGCAATTCCTGTTCCACTAGTGGTACTCGCATGATTATACAGAAAAGTTAAAACTGAAAACTTCCAGATTCGAAACTTCGTATTGCGTTCCTGCTGCAGCATCGCACTTTCTAATCAAAATAAGTAAACAATTTGCAATTTTAAGATATCTGGAGCATAAAACATTCTAAAGTCTTGTATTAATAATTTTTCATCAACCGGACATCCAACCAAAGTTTTGTTAAACCATTTTTGTCAGATTCTCGAAGCATTAATTGTTGGCCCTTAGACCCCAAAATTTCTTTTCATCATTAACTTTTATTCATCATTTGTTTCAGTAGAAAACCATTATCAAAAAACCGAGATCAAGAGAAACCAAATTTTTAATTGCTTATAACTAATAAATAAATTAAATGACCCATTAACTTCCCTGTTTGTTGAATATGTTAAGTCTTTTAAATGTCACAACATGTTTAATACCATGTTAATTTTAATCAGAGCAGTGAACATCCTTAACAAACTAGATGCCCCTTATGTCACCTTGAGGCGGTAATTTGAATCCGCTTCTGTGTTTTGATTGATTGATTTAATGTTGCGTAACGTCCAGCGGCAAATATTTCAAGAATATTCAGGACGAAAGCACATTAATGAATGATGATGAAAGAACCCTACTTTGTATTAGACCGCCACGCTTAGCCGGATTTTAACGTGCTATTTCACCAGTTTTAACGTCCTTTGTTTTACACAGCCGGGATCAAACCTCGACCTTCCACACTCGAGCTTGCTGTTCTTTTAAAAATATTCTATTATTTTTTGTTTTAGGTTCATAATAAATATATCATTTTATAGGTAATATTTGAATCATCCAATATTTACTTTGTAACATTGGCTTTCAATTGCAACGAAGAAAGCAATCTGGATATACAAGCGAGTACACGAAAACTAAAAATTGTATTACTCGTTCAAGTACGGTAGCCATTAAAATCGATCATATCTTTCTGACTCGATAAACATTTGAAAGACATTTTTTTGAACACAGAGATTTCAATATTATTGACACTTTTTAAAATTTTCTGTGTTGTGGCAATAAACAATGAGCACAAAGCAGATAAAACTGATAGATGATTATGAATTTCATTTTATCTCCAATAATTATCGTTTAATTAAAAGTATCCATTAACAGGATTATTTTGATCATTTCATATGGGATCACTTCATTTTACTGAGAGTATACATGTATATGAAGTAATGCCATTAAGTATGCAAATAATTCGCTTGTCAATAATGTTGCGATGGGGATATTTCAATATTAACGTCGATAGTTTCGTCTCTGCAAGAGATGAAGGGAAAGACAAAGGAGGGACAAGTCGACAGACGAAGCAACCTCGAGAATATTAATAAAAAGGCTCAGGACAAATAGTTTCCAAAAAAACTAAAAACAAACATGTACTTGAGAATAATGCGAACGCCAACACTAAAACCGGGGTTGAAAAGAGGTGGTCCGGAATCGCACAGCCTCTTAACACACCGACCACATTGCTACCGAAAGTGGTACACACATGTCACAAGTTTGACATCCTTTGGATTTTCAAGGTAATTAGTGAAAAGATCAAGATCACGTGGTAAAATTGTCATTCCGTAGCATCATAATAAACTGATCGGCGTCCTTTAATGGATTTCAACGGAGCCTATTTCATACTAAGCCAATCTGACCTTTGATAATTAGGTCATCGCCTCATACGTCTATCTTCCAATACTCTGAAAGCAACTACTTTTGACAAAACGTATTAGCTGCGTATTTTATTCTAGATTTTTAATATCATAGATCAGCGGACAATGCCACAAGGTCAACACGAAAAGATGTCAAGCTTTGGGTTCCCTTTTTTTAAGCTAATCATGCAGACTGGGTTTCAGCTGAAATTCATCAGTACATTTATTGGCAAGACAGATCACAAAGCTCAAACCAAACTTTAAGAAAAACAAAATTATCGGTTAAGCAGTTTTATAATATTGCAAAGTTTATTTCAGCTCTTTCAAATAATTGATGTTGCCGTCTAGCAACTTTTCTAATAAATTCGTTCATTTTTATAGCATAAATAATTTGATAAGTCCCTTGTCGATTTCTGTCTGCCCCTTTGATATCGTCGAATTCCTTTTTCTTATTCTTATTTTTGTTTTATATTACAAAAGATGTTTTATAATTTTTCTCATTATAATTTTGAGGGAATGATTTCTTCCCGTTGACCAGGACATGTCCAATCCGAGGTAGGGTCAAAATACCCAACGAAGCCAATCAAGCGTAAAATCCATTCGAACATAAGTCGTTACTTGATCACCATAACGAAATCAACTTGAAAAGGTCATTAGATCACAGTAAACGACAAAATATTTACAAAAAGCAATCAATTTATGTCACGCATGCAAGTCTTATAGAAAGGCAATATTTTTGCGAGTAAAGCCACCTTTATAAGGCGTTGTTATGATGGTTTCATCTATAGTGGAACGCATGTACGAGTATAATATACTGACTTCCCCCAAAAGTAGGTCAACTCAAATCTTTTTTCCACCGTTTGTTTTAAAATCGCGTTTTTTATAGTGAGAGGCGAAAACCACAACCGGACATTTGCAGTCCTAGTTACGGACGTATGATGATTTCAAATCTACAAAAACTTTCCTAATTGTATATTTAGCAAATACAACCATCTTGATTTCTCCATCACTTAAAGGAACTGAAATGGACTTTAATACATAAGGATTTGAACACCCTGTTGATTAGTTTTCTAAACAACTCTGGTATTAAATTATGTATGGACATGGGTGTTATGTTATATTGTTGTATTTTTCATATTTCCGGTTCTGGTCACCCAACTTTTGTTAAACTGGTGTGCTGCCGTCTTCAAATTTACTCCATGTCTTGTATTAACCTATATCCGATATAAATGGTCGAACTCATACGGGGTGTTTGCTTTTTCTTCTCTCTTAGCTTCTATAAACAGGATTTCTTAGCTATTGGAACCAAAGGTCCATTGGTCTCACTTTTTCTCCTCCATATATTCAGTGCTAAAAATTCATTGAACTCTTATAATCATAAGTTATCTGGTAAAAGGTCTATGTCCGAATTCCTATAAAACAAAAACAAAAAACATAAAACCAAACTTTGTTGCTTTATTTTTCTTCAGTTAAAGAGGGGTGCCGAACGTGGTTAGGGTTTCGAAATTCTGGTGGCGAGAAATGACAACGAAATAATCACAATATCTTAATTACTGAAAATACGGAGACTTCGAAAAGTATTGCTCTTAGTAGTTGTACCTGTCGTCGGATTTGGCTTCCCAAATCTATTTGTTTGGATGTGAGTGCTTTTTTTGCTAAATTTGTATCTTTGACTTCCTATGATTCGGTTCTACTGCAATTGATGAGAGGTACTTCTTAAAATATACATATAACATACCCAAAATTAACCATATTATTCAACATTAGTAATTTTGTATTCTGAAATGTTATAATATGTAAAACAACCCTTTTGTGTGTAACGTTTCTCAAACACTGCTTTGTTAGCAAAATCATGCCAACAATGACAATTGTGTAGTCATTGTCAGGTTACCAGTACAGGCTCTAGAGTGCCTCTGGTTGCTACATATACCCAGAAATAACAAGATTGAAACTTCTAATTTTCAGCTGCTGATGCTCCGAATTGCAGTATTGAGTTATAAAAATGTTGGTTTTAATTTTTTGGTGATTTATGCCTGCCTTTTCTATGGTGGGAGAGTGAGCAAATTGAGATTTCCCTATATACATGTATTAATGTAAGGTGTAAGAGGTCGTAAACATCCAACCAAAATTTTAAAATTTTGTATTCTTTGTTCGATTTTGATAGGGCTTTTCAATTAAAAACAAAACATGTGTTACTCCAAAGCATTGCTATTACCTTTGCCGTTTGCGTATAAAAAAAGAATGAAAAAGCGCACTATGCAGACTTTATTTCTAATTTTTCATCTAATCCCG
The DNA here is from genome assembly GCA_032357055.1 of Geukensia granosissima. Taxonomy (NCBI): domain Eukaryota; kingdom Metazoa; phylum Mollusca; class Bivalvia; order Mytilida; family Mytilidae; genus Geukensia; species Geukensia granosissima. Next base: position 3,035 of record JAULBM010288809.1, on the reverse strand, counting down.
ATGTGAGATTGTATCAGTGAGAGGTTTCTGTAGATCGTGTTTGTAATATTTTTTTCTTTCTCTCACTGTTTTCGAGATAAACTGGTCAAAGAGGCTGATAAATGAAATTTCAAATATTAAAAACCCATTTCGATGGTTTTCCAGAAAAAGGAGAATTAAAGGAAAGAAATACAATTTCACAGAATATGGAGTTTTTGAATGATGCTCTTATTGTTGATCTCTTGCAGAAATAGAGAGGCAGGTACTTGGCAGACAATTCTGTCTCCTTTCTCATAAAACTGTATCTGGCACATTAATGTGTCAATTATGTGTCAATGTCCTTACTTACGTGTACAATATCTTAAATATCTTTTAATGTACATATAACATACCTAAATTTTCCGTATTTATTAACATTGGTAATTGTGTATTATGAGTCAGCATTTTCATTTCAACGTGCTTGGTCGTATAATACTGTCCATGCAAAACACATCAGTTTTAATCATCTGCTTATACTAAGCATGGTATTATCTTGTCAGATGAGCGATATATGCTTTCCAGAATAAGAAAATGCCAATTTCATGAAGTTGGTTATAAAAATGGGATGAATCGGTCATTCGAAATTTTACAATTTAAAGGGACACATTTTTAATAAAGTAATACCACAAGACAAGTTTCTACTTAAAATTCAGCCCATAATAAAGACAGTAAACTCTGCTTACTCGTATATCCACATGTACAGTTATCCCCATTTTATATTCGGAGTAATAATCCAGCTAGGCTGAGTTAAAAAGAAACTGAATATCAACAAGAGCTCAATGATTTTTAGCGTAAACGATTACACTGATTATTCCTAATACAGCCAATTTGGGTTGAAGATGTTCCCCGGGTGGTTTGTAATGATGGCACGATTGGACTGACGTTAAATATTTATAAATAAACGGTGAATATTTTAACCCACCAATGTTTCGATCAAGTTTTACTTAAACTTTAAACTTTTTATCGACGCAGAAATTATGCTGTTTAACCAATTTTCCAATATTGTAATATAATTTTGTTTATTGCATCATTTGTTATAGGTTTAATGTTAAACCAGGGATAATGGGCGACTGTTCATATATTTTAATGTATTTGTGTGATCCATATTGGTATAATTTTGCAAAGGAAGAGTATTCAAAAAGTAATATTGGATCATTCGTATTAACCGAAAGCTAATTTACATTTGCAATCAAAAAGCACCCGGTTCTCTACTGTCATAACGATGGATTTTATAAGTCCTTAATTATTTGCCTGCTCCACCTAGCATAAATCGTACAAGCAGTAAATTACCAAGCAAAAATCATTGTTCGCCAAGCTTTATTAGCTTCAAACTTTGACCACAGTCTATGCAGGCTTTAAGCTTTTAGGCAAGCATTTCTAATTCCACAATTTTTCTCCCATTATTCAGGTTGAAAACACTGAAAAACTTTCCCTTTTTTGTTATATTGATCATAAACTGCTTAACATTATACTGCCTTTCATGTTTTTTTTTTTTTTATAAAGAAGCCCCTTTTTCCTGAAATGGGTATTGTGGAATGGCGCCGATATTATGACGAAAAAAAATCAAATTATTTAAAATTAAAGATTAGAGTCACCACAACGGAAGTCTTTCTGTTGCCATCATGATTTGGTTGACCGGTACGAACTATCCATTTCACAAATGATAATAGATATCTTACGACTGTCATTAAGAAAAATCCGTTCCTATACCGGTTGTTACTAAACACCGGTTTTGACTACTGAGTAACACTACGGGTGCCACTATATACCTTCTTTTTAAAAGAAATTCGAAGATACCAAAAGGGGCAGACAGAAATCGTTAAGTCGGAAGACAGACAAGACCATGGCAAAATGAGATGAAAGACAATCATAGAACACACAACGCTACATTGAAAACTAAAGCTGGAGTAACACGAACCCTACAAAAACCAGGGTGAGTTGAGGTGCTCCGGAAGGGTAGGCAACTCCTGTTCCACTAGTGGCACCCGTCGTATTACTCATTGTAGTAAAAACCCAGTGATATTTCATTTGTTTTGGTAAGTTCAATTATTAGCAGATTGGTGAATGTATCTTCTAACCCTAAAACAAGTACCAATTTTATTAACAATCGGTATATATAAATTCTCTAACCCTAATACATAACCGAATATGAAATTTTAAAGTACACATGAATGATAGAATTACTACCTTTTTATCAGAGGATAAACAATTCAATGACTTTAATTTACAATAATAAAACAAAATATTACGAAGACAACACAGAGAACTAAGGCAAGAGTAACACGAACCCCAATAAAAAAACCTGGGTTGTGTTCAAGTGCTACGGAAGGGTAAGCAACTCCTGCTCCACTAGTGGCCCCTGTCGTGTTACTCGGTAGTCAAAGCCGGTGTATAGTCACAATCAATGTTAGTCACAACTGGTATAGGAACGACAGTCGGAAGATATCCATTGTCATCTGTGAAATGGATATTTCGTACTGGTCAACCAAATCATGATGACGACCGAAAAAGCTTGAGAAAAATTATTTGACTTAAAATTCCTTTTATATGACATTAACATAATTGTTCCATTTCAATGTAACCACCATACAGATTATTTTATGATAATGCTCAGCTTTGTATCAGCCAAGTTAAAATCCTCATGAATAGGCTCCAGTAATTAAGGCTTATTAGAAAAAACCTGTACTCAAAAACATTTTTCTTGAATAAATTGCCTTTACACTTTTTTTTGGACTGTAGGACAAGATCTTTTTTAAATGAATACATTTGCCATTATAAGTATATTGGGAAAATGCAAATTAGACCTATAGTCTACATTGACAGAGTCCGAAACAAACAGAATTTAAAATGTTTTTTCCTAATATGTTTTAGTTAACAAAATAAATAATTGATAGGATTCCATGCAAAAGGATTTCGGAATGATTTATACAAATTAACAAAAAACCTTCAATAGTTTGAGCTGAGCATTTTCAGTAAATTTTATTAGAGATTAACATTAAAGGCAAGCGGTACATAAG
>JAULBM010288798.1:0-15928 GCA_032357055.1 Geukensia granosissima | reverse complement strand
TTATGTAACAAAATAATATAAACATATTACTGATTTCAAGAGTTATCTCCCTCAACCCAGGTCTACCACCTTAAGCCAAAAATTGGCCATATTGGAATTTTTAACTTTAAAACGCAACCTACTCATTCAACATCTGCGTTAAACGTCAATTTTCAGTATAATTAGTGGAGTGTATATTCACCTCAAATCCTTCAAATAGAAATGAGAGATTTTTATCTTTGTTAATTTTGACAGACACGTGTGATTGCTACTAAAATCCGAAACGAAAGACGTAGTTTTTATATTATATTCATAAATAATAAGGTGTGGTGTTTACAAGTACAATTATTTAAGATGTTTATAGGTAATTGTTTGCATATTAAGATGTAGTAATTATTATTGGCATTCAAACTGATAACTTTGAGGTTCGTTCATAATAATATGTGGAACAAAATGGTGCCATTCTTTTTAAATATGAGCAGGCTAGAAAAACAGTTATTTAAGACATTGGATTTGAAGAATGAAATCCTTCAATTCCAGGGGAATAAATAAAAATATGCGGTACATTATTCAAACAAAATGTTCGTTAAGTAGAAACTAATTTTTTTTTTCTTATTTAGAAAATATAAAATTCAGAGGAGTAACTTCTTGATTAGGCCACTCCAAATTAATTACTAGTTCTTCGGATTTGCTCGCTCCTTTAATCAAAGATTCAAAAGTTCAAAAAAGCTTTACTCGCTTCGTTTTTGACACATTTTTGGACATTTCATCAATTTTCCTACCTATTTAAATAAAAAATATTCCTTACCGCTCCTAAAAATAAACAAAAAGGATGAAAAAAATATAAAGTGCTCTTTCAGCATCAATATTGAAGCTTTCGCTGGATAACTTACCATTTTCAGATAAAGAATTTAAATTAAAATTTTCGCTTGCTCGCACCTAATTTTATCATGGCTGAAGAACTAGGAATTAATTTGAAATGGCCTTAGTGTGAAAACAAAGGCTTGGACTCCAAGAACTACTTTACATAACACATGTAGGACCAGGTGCTCCGAAAAGATAGACATCTACTGTCTAGCGGGTGACTCGTGAAATTTGTAACTCTAATCAGGATAAACGTCAATCTGAGAAGAGAAGAACTTATTTTCGAATTACCCGTAACATTTACTTGATGTGGAAAAGCTATCAAAAACAAAACATACGAAAACGGTTTGGATAACTTCTTTACCAACCACGTGTCGGATCAGGTGCTCCGAAAGGATAGGCATCCACCATCTCGCGGGTGACGCCAATCCTGGAATCCGGGTTAACGTCAATCTGAGAAGAGATCAACTTATTTTCGAAATTCCCGTAACATGTACTCAATGGAAAGAAAACTATCTTAACAAAACATACGAAAACGGCTTGAACCCAAAGAACTACTTTACAAATCACGTGCACGTGGAAGATCAGGTACTCCGAAAGAATCGACATCCACTTTCTCGCGGTTGACACCCATCGTGAAACTCAATCTGGGTAAACTTCAATCCGAGAAGAGGTCAACTCCTGTCCGAATAAACCGTAACATGTACTTAATGTAAAAAAACTATCTAAAACAAACATACGAATTGGGTTGTAGTATTTTATATTTCTGATAAATATTTATATGGTATCAGTGTGTACATCAACTAGTTATGAACTTGTTACCGGTAATACAAAAATAAGTTGACCTCTTCTCGGATTAACGTTAACCCGGATTAGATTTTAAGAATTCCATGACGGGTGCTGCGCGCAAGGGGATTCTAAGCATTTGTTCCTTTTGCATTCGGTTTATCTTTTAGTTTGTTTCAAATTTGTCTTGTCTCTTAGGACTATGCAATTTTTGATCTCCCATATGGGTATTCTACACTAGACATTCATATATTTTAAAGTACCAGCTGTTATGTTGGCCGGGTTATAGTGATAAAATAAATAATGTGAAAGGCACAAATATTCTGTCAAAAATTTGGACTTGACCTGCAATTTGTGTTGTTAGCTTTGGAAACTATAAAATGCTTTCGGGTTTCATTAAGTACAAGCCCCTCTAAAACTAAAACGGTTACACTTAAATTGTTTACGGTTTTTTAAATATGAAATGTCCAATATTTGGCTCAATTTCTTGGTCAAAAGATATATTGTCCGAAACATTATTATATAAACTACATTATCCCCTGTTGGGAGTTCTACATTGTATAGTTAAATCTCCCCTAACATGACAAAAAGAGAAAATAAAACTAACGTTTAACGAGTGGGAACCTTATGTTGGATTTAGGCCACAATATCGGAAGGTATTTCGGGATATCTAAATAATGGTAAATACTTATGTATCATACTGGAAAATAAAGAATTTATAAAATGATCGCTCCTTATAAATGTTATTTTACGGTGACCCCCAGTCTATTCAGCAGAACATATGGTATTTTATGTTTTATAATTATATATATACGAATTGCTACGTGAACATTAAAAACCAAATAAAACATATCCATATAAGGTCTTTTTCTTGCAATAAGTCAAATAATTTTTAATAAATTTTAATATAAAGTGGTTTTATTGAGCAACAATTTATTCACAATTAACAATGAGTTGAAATTAAAATTACAGAATCCTTTGGGAATTATCCTATTTATACTTCTTACGTTATAATTTTAGGTAACAAAATCACCAAAAATGAGAATGAAATTTTAAGATTCCTAAACTGGCGAAATATTATTTTTCTTATTAGTTTGCTGACCTTATTACTTTTGATATTATAGACGAGAACCAGAACCTTTTATAATTTAATGATAATAACTATCTAACTTCTCGAAAATTCTAGTTAAACATTTTTAAAAATCAAAATACTAATATCCCTGTACTTAAAGATTTTTTGTTGTATAACGTTAACCTAATTTATGGTTTAGATTTGTAATTAGAGTCTGTTAGCTTTTTCAACTATCAGTATAAAATATTCAAATAAGGAATTCAATACGTAAAGTCGATTTACTAAAATTGAATAATATTCCATTATACAGGATTTTCTTACTTTTGAAAGTAAAACAGTGTTGAGACTTACATATTTTGCATTTTTGTAGTAGTTGCTTTACTGAATAAATTAGGTCATTTATCTTTAATTGTGAGAGTGATTATTTACTTCTACAAAGTACAAAGTCTCTCTAAGATTTCATTAAGTTTCTCGAACACTCGCAATTTTAGAAATACTTGTTAAATAAAGTAAAGTGAACCCTCAAACATTCTTAATATTTTGCCACGCTTATTTAACTTAATATTGATAATATTTGAGTGTGTAAGAAAATTTGGACTTTTAATTAAAGATTGGAAAGAATCGCAAATCTCAATATTTTTGGTAGTATCTTTGCAATAAATCACTCAAGGCAATATTTGATATTTTTATTGTGGGGAGGCATCCTTATCTCTACCAGTTTCCAATCCTTGAAGCGAATTGAATTCTTGTATTTAAAATGTCTTAAACGTGTGACCAAAGGGCGGACAGAAATCGTGAAGTCGGAAGACAGACAAGACCATGGACAACAAAATGAAACAAAAGACAACCATAGAACACACAACACTACACTGTAAATTAATTAAAGCTGGAGTAACACGAACCCTACAATAACCAGGGTGAGTTTAACTCCTATTCCACTATTGTAGTGGCAATTTAGGCATTTTCAATCGTTGTTTTTCTATTTTGTCTAAAATATGTTTGATAATAGAAAGAAATGCAAGGCGCCATTTTTTAAAGAACTTGTATCGTGTCCCATTGAAATATAGTGAACTTAAGGCAACAGCTTAACGAGAAAGTTTACTTTTCATACTAAAAAAGATGTGGATTGTGTCTTTCTAACACATATTCATATTCTTTCTTTTAGATATATTCGTATCGAGGACGTACCCAACTGTCCAAGTCTATGTCACTTTGTTCAAAGCATAACATAAATTGGTCAAAATATGTGATAGAAAGATATTAAAAAACTGCTCACATTAATATCATTAATGTTTCTTTGTTTTGTCCCCTCACCGATTCAATTATAAAACTTAAGTTTGATACTATATATAAAGCAAAAAAAGTCAAAGATGTAAGAGGGTCATGCGCATCAGAATTCTTCATGTCTTAATTTCTAGATTGATGTACAATATTTAGATGTTGACTGGGTATAAAATTTTGACTAAAACTTTGAAAAGCTTTAAAGAAAATTCTTATTGATGAAGCAAATGTACATTGCTATTTGTGAGCGTAGTATTTTAAACATAGTTTTATTGTAAATACACTTAAGAATTACACAGAAGGTCTAACCAGAGACATATAATACAAGAGATTGGCAACTCTCCGACATCTCGTGAAATCACGCGGTCCTAGTCGGGAATTCAATTGATTGCAAGATTACAACTAATCATCGGTATATGTCCTAAAAAATTAATAGTTAAAAACTTTTATTCAGCATCCTTAATTTATTTGTGAATGTTAAAACATAATCAGTTCCAACATTAAAGATTCCAACCAAGTTTTATCAAAAGGCAAACGAGCACTCGTAAAGATGTAACCAGAATTCGTACATCGTCGTGATGTTCAAAGTCAAATTTCTCAGAAATGGGAAATATAATTAATTCAAATCTATTATTCCTTATTCTTATTGATTTGTTAATATTAAAAAAATATCTGTTCTAACATTAATGTTTACAACCAAAGGTTTTATCAAAAGACAAACAGGCACCTGTGAAGCTGTTACCAGAATTTGTACATCTTCGTGATGTTCAAAGTCAAATTTCTCAGCAATGGGAAAATATATCAATTCAAAACTTTTATTCCTCATTCTGTATCGATATGTGAGAATTAAAATAATATCAGTTCCAACATTATTTTTTACAACCAAAAGTTTTATCAAAAGGCAAACGGGCACATATAAACCGCGCAAAGCCACTGTCAACACCCGTTTGAGCATTCCAATTTTACCCACGCTTCACAATATACAGAAAATAAAATTTAAAAAAAAACACAGATTGATTAAAATATTTTCATTCTGGCACAAACATGTTGTAAGTTGTTTATTCCCATTGTATTGATAATTTTTGTAGAACGACGACGAAAAAATAATGGCGAATGACGCCGAATAGCTGGTGAAATATCGTAAGATCGCGGAGCCGTGTGAATTGACGATCGAACACACTAGCTTGAACGAGAGTTTCCAATCTCTTGTATTGTATGTCTTTGGTATAACAACTTACAAATGTCCTCCTTACATAATGAAAAATAATATAATACATGTATCAGCGATACAATGATGAGTAAATTAATTATTATTGTAAATAAAAAAGGAGTTGTCAGGTTTAAGAATTTTTCAAGATTTACATATAACAAGATTTAAAAACAGGGGAAAATGGCATAAAACTGTGCACGTGATCAGGTTTGATATTCAAAACGTATTGATAATGTGTATCTTTTATAGTTTTTGTAGGATTATTCAAACAATAAACATAAAAATATAACTTATTATTAGTATTATAAATGAAGGAAGTGGTAATGGTATTTTTGTGTTAGTTTTCTCACTTTGTTATAAAATTTATTGGACGGCCTAAGTTTTAAGTATCATTTAGTTTAAATTTTTAATTTTATATTCTAAATTAAATGTTTTATTTTTACAACTGAAGACTGTGACGATCAATTTTCGAATTGACGAACAAATCACCAGTTGTGATCACTGACTTTACTGTGCTAGTGTTTCATTTATTTTGTTGACCATGGTCAAACATTGAAAAAAAACAGGGACGGATAAAACTAATTGTTTTAGAGTATAAAAGTGAAATTATCTTGGGCAGAATATTTTTGGCGAAGAAGTTTGGAAAAACATAGGCGATCATACACGTACATATTTACCCTAATATTTGAGACCTTATTTTTTTCTTTGTAGCTTGCAGTGATTTAGACATGAAACTGGGTGAATTATGATGTGTCATATATGAATATGCAACCAATGGCAATAAATTTGAATGCCAATTATTTATTTTACATTTAAACGTCTAAATGATAATATGTAAACACATTTAGAGCTATTTAAACTTGTATATTCTTTATAATTGCAATACGTTTTTAAAAAACAAGATGACTTTCGTTCTTTTTCCTATAACAGTGTCAACCACACGTGCCTGTCAGTATTAACCAAGATATAAATCTTTCATTTAAATTAATGACATGTAGAAATGAACACTTTATGCAAGAGAAAATAAAAAACACAAAAAAGTGACTTTGCGGACAGATTTCATACAAGCCTTTACTCGTTACTGTTCGATGTTCATAATAATAAATTCTCTATTTGTGGATAGTATTGAAACAAAAAATAAAATTATTAGATTAGAAGTACTTCTTCCCGACATTTAAAAATCATCCTGAGTAATTTTATTATATAACAATAAAATATTTGAGAATTGTTTTCTTATTACTTGTATCAATTCATGTTGACTGCCGTTGTGCGACGCATGTAATACCTCAAGCTAAAGTCCATTTCATGGTCTTAATTTCAAGATTAATGTACATGACAAAACTGGGTAAGAATTTATGATAAAACATTTAGAAAAGGTAAAACTATTTGCTATTTATTTTTTTTCTTTGACGAGTCCTTTAATTGATGGTATAATTTTACATATATATTTGTGGGTGCTGTAATTTTTTGTTGCAGTAATGGTCGATGTTTATAATAATAAATGCTAATTTGTGTATTGAAATTATATAAAGACTTGTATGAAATATGTGGGCCATGTCATAGTTCTGTTTTATTATTTTATTTTGCATAGTGTTCATTTATTTATGTCATTAATTTAAATGAAAGATTTATATCGTGGTTAATACTGACAGGCACATGTAGTTGACACTGAATTACAAAAAAAATAAGGAAAGTCATCTAGTATTTTTTAATAAAAATTATAGCAATTATAATGAATATACAATGAAATTAGGTCTAAATATGTTTATATATTATCATTTGAACATTAAAATGTAAAATATAATAGGTATTCAAATTTCTTGCCATTTAGTGCGTATGCATATACACATGATCAGATATGACAAGTAATTTTTTCACTCTGTTTTCATGTCTAAACCACTTGGAACTACGAAATGCATAAATTAATATAATTAACGTTTATTACTCTAAACAAACGTGTATGATCGTCATTTTTCCCCAAACCGCTTCGCCACGTAATATATATGCTGTCCCAAAACATTACACTTGACAGTTAATACTGATTTTTATTCGTTATGGTATTTTTACGTGCAGTGTTCTGATTGATTGATTGTTGGATGCTTAACGTCCAGTGGCAAATAGTTCATGGACGAGAACAAGTTCAACAATAATCAATATAAAAAAGGGGTGGGATGGAACACAACAGGACAACGGTTTCTGACTTCCAATGAAAAAAGGAAGTGATGGGAGGGACGGAAAATTTAGCCTTTTGTAGCGGCATTAGCCTTCTCTTTTTCGAAAATTACAAAATTGGTCTTTGAAGCGCAAGAAGCGTGGCACTCTCCAAACACGTCACCCACTTTGGTCCACGGGCAGGCTTTACGTATTATAACCTTGCAACCCCCCAACGAGAGGACCTCCCCTATCCCCCACCTGGGGTTCGCGCTGGGTCAGCTCTGTATCTAGCCCTGGAGACCGATCCGGTCCCCAGTTCTGTAAAACTGATATTTGGTAAACATGGTAAAAGTGCGACTTCATTTTTACGCATGAATTTCGTTCCTTTACCACTGACATTGATTGCGGCTGTACACCAGCTGAGTAACACGACGGGTGACGCTTGTTGAGACGAAGTTGCATACGTTGTCGAAGCACCTGAACTTAGCCTTTTTAAAAAGCATGTGTCCATTCACCGATTTTTAGACACAGCTGGTTCTCTGACACAAAAGCTGTTCACAAAGGGTTATGTTGCTCGTCGGTTCAAGTCATCACTTACGAAATTTACGGTCGACACCATAATCTTGTCGGCCAGTAAGGAATATCCGTTTCACAGCTGAAGAAGGATCTTTTCCTGTGAAATAATAAAAAAATAGGATGCTCTCATTCTGTGTCTGGTGGTTGTGATCTCATGAAACCTTCCCTTTAAACCTGAAATTCACTCATATCGCATTGGATAATACGGAAGATGTCTTTAAAGAGGCAGTTAATGCTCACAACTGCGGACCACTTGAGTTCATCCCCGGTTTGTGGCGGGGTCCGCATTCTTAGTGTACAAAATACATTTTATCAATACAAATATAATAATTAAAACATAAAGCATATAAAAATTCACCATGATTATTCAACATGGGTAATTTTGTATTTTGCTATTTAAATAATTTCAAATTTTACATATTTCGTTTATATATACCAATTTGCTAAAATAATAATGTTTCGAATACGGCTGTGATAAACAATCTGAATTACGTTTCTGCATCAATATTTCCTTTCAAAATTGAAGAAGTGATGCTGAAGGTAACCGTAAATAAACTTGTCCAGACTACAGGTAATTTTTATTTTTTTTATTTTGCTTGTCTTCTCCTACCGTTGTAACGTTACTCTCTATATGAATATTTGCTTTGCAGCTGTTGTTTGCTTTAGGCATTGGCTTTCCGTTGTCTATCGCATTATTTTTTGTATTGTATATATGTATAATATTAATGAAAGATTTTATACCTTTAATTTGTTTGAGTAGTATTACGTCCATGTTGAAGGAATTCTTATGATCTCTAGATTCTACAATTTTTCTTACCGAGATTGCCTCCTTAATATTACCCAATATCTTCATTTTATACATTTCCACGATATGGCTGAAATACTGCCGACGTGGCGTTAAACACCAATCAATTATTCTTTTATACAAGCTAATATTTCAGTGATGAGAAACATGAGTTTGATATTTTGCGTCCGTTAGTAGAGCAATACAATCTGAGCACATAGACATAAATACATAAGCAACTGAGACACCTTCAATAAATAATATACCATTATGCGTCAAATACATGTTAAGGTAAACCAACCAAGCAGACAGCCAATTCCCATCGGCCATGTGCGTTAAATAAACAATTTGTTGTTCAATTGTTTTTCTCACAATGGCAGTTGTTAGTTAAAAAAATGTCATTTCTGAGCAAAATGGTTTCTATTTTTTTTTGTTTTTTGTTTTTTGGTTTTTTTTTTCATTGAAAATTTACATTAAAAATTTTATAGGGAGATACATCATTAATTTGTTAATTACAAAGAATGCACAATTATTTCGAATATTTTGTTTCAAAAGGTTCAACGAGACCATTGACCTTCAGTTTCTTTTTTCTGATATCAATTTATGAATGCTACCATTTTCTTTCAAAAATTAACCCGCTGTTTTACTTTCAATTTGCATCAACAGAACTTCTACAACAAGGGGGTAACTACATGTTATTGTTTATTTATTATTTGAAATAGCATAATATATACTACATTAGTCTCTGCTTCTACAACAAAGGGTTACCACATATAACTGTTTATCTATTATTTAAAATACCATAATATATACTACACTAGTTACTATTTTGACCAAGTAATAAAAATACGATTGAGCAAAATTAGCAGAAATATCGCATGACAAACTTTGTTCATATCAAATGAAATACGTTGAGAAATTTTCGTTTGATAAGAACAAAATTTGTAATGTGATATGCCAGCAAATGCTGAACATTGACTTACGTTTGCTTGAATTTCAACATCAACGTAGCATGACCAACGTGACTACCTCATGTCTGTCATGACAAAAGAGCAAAGTGAACCATTGACATTGCACACTTTCAACAGTTTAAAAGTCAATTCAAAATTTGAAGGCATAATGAATTTCACGTCAATCAAACAACAAAAATAAGTTATGAAAAATAAAGGTATGACAGCATACACAGAAATGTGACCTACCTTTTTAAAATTCTACATCATAATTATATTTATTTCATATCTAATCATTGATAATTATTGCGAACAATGATCTTTTTACACGGATAGTAATACAATGTTCTTTATAGAGATAATTGTTAGGAACAACTAATAATTTATGTGGAGATCTTAATACTTAAATAACATGCTGTGGAACGCAAGATATGGTTGCAGTGCGGGCTGTTTCATTTGCTCTTGGGATTTTAATTATGATAAGGTAATAAAAGGAATTATAAATCATTTATTGTGAAACTATAACTGAATAAAATATGCGATGAAACAAAAGGTCAACGAACAAGAAAACAATATGGTAAGACAGCATGCAAGAAATATTATCTTCCATTTATACCTATTATTGACTTAATTGTGACGAATAACAAAGTTTACTAAAAATACTTGTTTAATTTGTACATTGGCAACTATTGTAACTAAAGTAAAAATAAAAAAAAAACTTACAAATGTGTATCTTCCATTTTTAGTAAAAATATATGTTTCTTTCATATTTTTGTAAGATTTAATAGAAATAAACCAGTCTGTAATCACATATTATTTATCATAATTGGTGGGGTTTTTGTGCATTTGGGGAATATTTTAACACAATAGGGATCATTCAATGCATTTTAATGCAAAATGTTCAAAAACTTAGTAATTGATTGAGTGATTGATTGATTAATGCTTAACGCCACGTCGGCAATATTTCAGCCATATCGTGGCGAGAACATACAATGTAAATCGAGAACTTTCTTGCCTGTAAAAAGTACTAATAACTTAGACAAAAAACGTCTCGATTATAAAAAAAAACTATATATATTTTCAGTAGACACTCTAAGGGTCAAAAATAAAAAAAACCAGTAGCACTTTTGGAATTTCAAGTTTTATTCAAAGACCAAATGAAATATACAGTTTATGGTGTACTTAACGGCATTAAGTCAAATATAAAGTAAACAAAAATGGAATTTTACAAAGGTTGTAAATATGTACACCCTATCATTCTACCATATTTTTAATTACTCGAAATATAAATAAGGCCTCCACACAACACAGAAGAAAAGGTATGTATAATATTTAAAATAGATTCAGAATAAGTGCCAGACAGAATAAGACAGATACGATCCAAATCTTACATCTTTCCAAAGCCTAATTTAACTGTTTTCAAAGCGATTTTCTGGATTTACCTTCATCAGATATGCTACAGGCCAAAAATTGGAACATCAGTCAAACTTTATGAAATTCTTATCACATTCATTGACCAAAAGAAATTTACAGTTCATAACGTCATAAACGACGATAAGCTAAACATTAAGATAACACTCAGGGATTTTAAAAAATTATAATTTTTTAAAGATGTAAAGGGAATCTTTCCAGCATACAATATACATTGCAGTATACTCATTAACAGAGGCGAAGCAAAATGCAGAAAAAGGTAACATAAACAAAAGATAAAGGAAGATTCTCGTGATGTGGTTTTGCAAAATAATATATCAGCCAACCAGACTTTCTAGAAAGGAACATTGAAAATAAATTAAAAATACCATATGAAAAAAATCGGTAAACATGACATTGACACTCTTAAATAAAGTTAACTTTATCATAACATAAAATATTAACTTACAGTAATGATATTGGAATAATTATTATTATTATAATAATGATATCATAATAATAATAATGACACAGATAAAAATAAGTAAAAGAAGAATATGTTATCATATTAAATGAAGTTAACTTTTTCAAAACATAAGTATTAACTCACAGTAATGGTATTGATATAATAATAATTCTTATTATTATTTCATTATGATTTTAATTCAGAATTGTAATTGGATGAAAAGCTGTCATATGCCAAATTTTAATTTCTATAATAATTTTTTGATTAAAACTCATATTGACTTGCTTTCACTTTCACTTTCCATTGCTTTATGTATGACGTCAAAATGATTTGATTAAAGTCATATTGACTTGGTTTTACTTTCACTACTTATTCAATAAAACAATAATAATCTTTTGTTTCGGTCAATATGAGTTTTTATGGGCAATATGAAACAATATGTACCTCAGCCTGCGGCTTTGGTCAATATTATTTTTTCTTTGGACCATAAAAACTCATATTGGCCTCTACAAAAGACTATAATTGTTTATAATGATAATGATAATAATAATAACACAGATAAAAAAGTGAAAAAAGAAAACGTTATTATAATCATATTAAGAATAATAAAATGCATATGTTCAACACAAGAATGAAATTAGGAGAAAAAAGTCAAAGACTCAACAGCACTACTTCTTAAAAAACGACATAATTTGGTTATCGAATAGGTTTGGACTTATTCAATTCATTCGACTACAGTTTTAGCGTTATTTATTGAATAACTAGCATTTTGGTCGAATTGGCCTTAAATTTTGATCTACTGAAGCACCAAGGTAAATCTTTAAATGTGGTGTTGACGGTGTCAGTTGATTCATACAATTTTAAAAACTTAATGAAGTAGTAATATGAACAAAATCTCATCCAAGGGCTGAAGTGAAATAACAAACAAAAATAAGACGTGTTGGTTTTTTAATTTTTTTTTTTTTATTGGTCACTGAACTCGGCTACTTCAATAACAATGGCAGATTTCTATAAAGTTGACCACAGAAACAAACACATTTGCTTCATGCCTACACGTATTTATCGAGATAGACCAAATATCGAACGTATTTTTAAGGTTTACTACAGATAATTTCATCTTTCCTATCGTCAACTTTTTATATCTATGTGTCATAATTTTAATGTGTCGCAATCAGTTTGCAAAGGGAAATATATCTGATTTTTTTTTAGTTAATAGTTGTTAATTTAAGTCTTGTCATTGCCACGTGTGTTAAAACCTTATTTCATGGTCAGGGAGTTTCGGTATGTTTTCATTTTGAATTATTTTTTAAAAAATGTCACAGTCTGCTAATCAAGGTTATTTAAGTCAATAATTTTTAATCCACTTTTTCTATTATATCAATATCGGGTTGCTACATTTAAGTGTCCACACTCGTAGGGAGATAAAGATTATCAATGTTATTAGCGATATTTTTGTGTCCAAAAGTCTTATTGAAGCAAAATCCTACATTGTAATTAATTGGCAATCGCTTTTCTGCATTTTAGATTGCTGAACTTTCAAAATTCTTATAAATTCTCAAAATTTCTCACTTTAAAATACTTGACCATGATATTGTCTGTCTTCTGATTGAACGATTTTTGTCTGCCCCTTTAGTAACTTCTAATTCTTTTTAAAGCGTAATGTTAACCACAAAGGCCAACTTGGTATACGTTGTGACCTGAAATACAAGCCTACCATTGCCGTATTTCTGTCAAATTGGTCAGGAACACTTGTCCCTTGTTGCAGAATTCAATACTATCAGCAAATTAAAGATCCATTTGTAACAGCTCATAATAAGAATAATTATGTGAACAGATTCTTTGAATTAATTACCCATCCCCTACCTAAGCAGTCCAAAATTGGTACCAAGAAAAACAGAATTCCCTGGTCCTACACCCAAACGCCCTTTGCACGTTTTATTGTCGTTAACTTATTCGCATCTTGAATATGTAAGAAATATTGGCCGCTGGGCGTTCAGCAACAAATAACAACATATGCTTTATTTCTTCGTGATTCTTCATTATCATGAAATATTCAAAGACAGGTTTTTTCATAGCACCTGTTTTGTTGATTTTAAGCTTTCCGACATCTCTGTTTTTACTTACTGCGACATTTAAATTCTAAACCCCTAAAATAACGAATATGCATGAAATGCATCACATTTGTTTTAGTTTATGTGCTGCTGATGAGATGTGACTGCCTAAAACATCATTACAGCATAGAAAATATACGCATTATCGTTGAATATATATTTTGCAATTCTGATTATACACCCTTATAAAGAGCAGATTTTTTGCAACCATCAATTTTTATCTAACACATGCGAAGTTTATAAATATATTTTAAACTGAATTAACTTTTGTTGACAGGTTTTGCGCATCGGATTATTGCACCACTTACAAAACTGAGCTATATACCAGTAGTTATTCTTGTGGATTTGCAGGCAGTAATACATGCTACAGGAGCAGTTATAGGTATAAGTAATATATTAAATTATAATATTATTAGAACGAATGGATATAAACAGACAATCAAATCTTTTAAGAAAAGCTTATTATCAATTTTGAAATATACACTGCATTTAAATGGTAACTACATTCGTATGATAAGTTTTTGTATTGTTAATTTTGTAAACTTTACTTTAACCTCGAAATGGCTATAAGTATGGTATTTTACCTAAAGCGTAGCTTTTAATCATTGCTATTTGATACCTAATTTCAGTTCGTAATAAGGAGCAAAACTGATTTTAAGCAATGAAATGTTAAAAGTTTATTTTTTACAACCTGAACAATGATTCTTCACTTATAGAACCATATTCAAATTAAACCAATTACATAGTAGACAATTAAAAACAGTGAAAATATAACGAACACACTTCACGCAAATTAATTTTTAAATTGGTCCCTGCAATATTTTTTTTACATTTTTAAAATCATGTATAAAACAAACCTAGTAACATATAACATTACTGATTTTGAAGAGAACAATTTTTTCTTTTGCAAAATACTAAAAGTTTTATAGTCTTTTCTTTTAAATTCTATTAATCCCAACCTTATTTACTTTTGTTTAAATAAATGATTTATTGGTTAAAGGTAGGAAATTTCAGTTATTTTTGTTGTCCTCTTTAACTTGCTTCACAGTATGGGTTTTGGTTCACTTTTGAAAGCAGTGCAGCGTAAACACGAGTGATATAAATAACCAGATATTTCTCTCACTGGCAATCGTGGTACATGTCCGATATACATATAGCACATCAGAAGCAAATTGTTAGTTGGGCTAGCTTATCGCTCTTTTGTTATTTCATCAGCAGTAGAAAATGAATTCCAGAGTAGCCGTGTAACAACTCATTTTAGAGGTGGCTTTAATCAATTCTGGATTTTTAAAAAAATAATGATCTGTTAGAATGCCTCAAAGAAGGCACTTTACCTCGAACAACAGCATCAAAACATTTTATTTCTTCCCCATTAATAATACTCCTTCTCATCAACCCCTCCCCCTAAAAAGCTTTGGTTCACCTTTGTTTTGTTAAAAACGAGTGTAAATGAAGGTACAAGTATATGTATTTGGTTTAGGGAGGGACAAAACTCATTTTTATTAACCACTCTGATTCTAAAGAAACTTACTCTGAGCATGACATTTTCGAATGTTTGATATCTTGATTGAAATGATTTCTGTATGGTTGTGGGGAGGAGGGGGGGCGTGTGTTTCAGCAAATTGTCGGCATTTCAATGGGAACCAATGTGCACCCCTTTTCGCACATTTTTTCCCTTTTTCCATTTTAAATTGACTCCATACAAGGTCTTTTTTCAAATAAAAGAGGAACAGTTTGCTCAATATTTTAGTTGTGCGTTCTGCTATATAAATAATACTATTTTACCTAATAAATCTACGTTTGGAGACTATGTTGACCGAATATAACCCACTGAACTTGAAATTAAGGCTACAACAGACCTGCTTTTTACTTTAACGACACATAAAAGGTTCAGGGCAAAACATAAATTACACCCCTATGCTTATGCATGATTATATTAAACTAGAGGCTCAGGAGGCTGAGCCTGTATCGCTCACCTGCCATATGACAAGAATTTTTGGAGTAGAAGATTTTTTAATGAATCAGCCAATCAGAAACAAGATTTGTCTGGTGGCCTTGTTTTTGTCCCATTAGATGAGATGGGGAAACTTTGTAAAGGACTTGCCATGGATGCTCTGCATCAATATTAATCAATTTCACCAAGCAGTTTCAGCCAATCAGAAACAAGAAATATTTGTGGCGGCCATGTTTAGTTTCAGATCAAGACAAAATTCGGAAACTTATAAAGGTACCTCCACTGGTTCAAAAATTAATCCATCTGACCAAGCAATTTCAGAGAAGAAGAC